>JARQOC010000006.1:350502905-350703284 GCA_033576535.1 Allobates femoralis | reverse complement strand
TGGAGACCCTTTAGGTACATAAGACTTGATTAATGATTTCTGCTTTTTTTTTTATTTCTGGAGTAATTTCCTCTTTTTAGTGGTTTTAGTTTTTTGCACCTTATTCTCTACGTTTTTTGCCACTTTTTAAGTTGTCTTTTTTTTTTAATTGTTTTTTCTATTTTTCCATGCCAACTTTGCTTATCTTGATTCTTTAATTCAGGAAATGCATCTTTTAGCAAATGTCACTTATTTTTGGTGCATCTCACTCCAATTCCTGCCTAGATTAGGATTTCTAGGGAGGAGTTATTAAATTGTTGCATTTTTAGACAAATGCCTGACTTTTTAAAGAGTTGAATACTTTTGGCTCCAAAAAGTTGCAAATACTGATAAAAGCCAAAATAAAAGAGCTTTTTAGAGATTGCACCAGTTCATGAGCCGCATGCACCATTTTAAAGAATTTATCCCAAAAAGCATCAGAGAACATTTTAGTTAAAAGAGAAAAAGAAAACTGATCACAATAAATCGCAAATGATGAATCTGGGTCATAGATCCAAAAACTTAAAGGGTAATGAAGTATCTTTGATTGCTAAATCCAAGCAAGTGCATTCTGTGATGCCCAGTGCTAGGAACAATTTCACATCTGTTTGAAAAAGAATGAGAGATGGAAAGTGGTGTGATAACATCTGTTTTAGAGAGGTTGGTGCATGCTAAAGGGTTAAATCTGTATGAAGGCATTCCCTTTTGGCAGTACTCCCGGAAACAGCAGGTTTCCAACAATAACATAAGGAAAATGGAAAGGCTGAAGCAATAAATGTGTTTATTCCTGAACTCTACCTTGTGAATCGGAATCCCAGAGCAGGTTGGGCCCCAATGACTAATGTTTGTATTATGCAGAGATAAGGCTTTTAGGAGACTATTTGCAATGGGGAGAGCCTAAAGTGGGAGATTACACATTCCAGTGGGGAAAAAAGTGACATAGATTTTGACCCTACTCAAAAGGTTTACTCAAGAAAGTATTAAACAGTTCTATATGTATACATAACTGTGAATATAAATGGCACAAGTGTGCACCTGTGGTATAGAGAAACAATGTGCACGAACACTCCCTACATTTTTTTATAATAGTGCACCTTATGGCTTTAATCCAGTAACATATTTTTGTTTTTATTGGAAGATATGTGACTGGTAAAGAGCAACCTGAAGTAGTAAATGTAATATATGTAATGGTGAAATAAGACTATTAAGGCTGGCTTCACACCATGGCAAGGTCCGGTCCGGGGCTGTCAGGCATGAACCTGACAGCCCCGGACCGGATCAGCACACAGAACTGGAGGGCCAAATGTGCCCTCTGGTCCTGTGTGCAGCCGGATGGCTGTAATTGCAGCCGCAGCTGCTGATTTTTCAAGACCGCTGCTAGCATGGAGCTAGCCGCGGTCCTGAAACAACAGTGGTGTGCAGCCGCCGGTATCAGGTTCCCGGATTCACCCGGAACGGGGCAATCCGGCCCCATAGGCTCCCATGTTAGGCAGAGTCGGATTGGCCCGGATCCGGGAGAATCCGGGCAAATCCAGGATCCGGCTTTTTGGGGTGATCTTTCTCTCCGGACACAAAAATGTTGCAAGCAACATTTTTGTGTCTGGTGAGAATAATCCGAATACTCCCAGATTCATCCGGAGAGATGGAAATCGGATGGCAGAGAGCTGCCATCCGGCTCCATCCGGCCCCATAGGATACTATGGGGCCAAAAACCGGTCCGGGGCTGTCCGGACTGCGCTGTGGTGTGAAGCCAGCCTAAGACATTTTTATGGCATAATCTGGATTCACTAAGATTGGTATTAGCCCATACACTTAAGGGCCTGTTCCATGCTACGATAATGTTAACGATATCGTTGAAACATCACAGGTTTTCAGTCGTTTAAAAGATGTCGTAATAACGTCATTGCGTGTGACACGTCGATTCAACCAATGATATATCGGCTAATCGTTCATCGGAGGTTTTTGAACTGGACCTAAAACCAGACGATGATCGTACGTCCAACCTGCAACATCGGTGTGTGTGACACCTTGATAACGATGTTGTTAACAACCTCGCCTATTCAGAACTGAAGGACATAGGCGATCAAACGACCGCAAGTATCGTTCGCTTGTCGCGGAATCATCGCTGGGTCATTAAAGATATCTGTACGTGTGACATTTCACTAGCAATCATTGAACTAGGTTCAAGTGATGTAGGTCAAGTCGGATCGTTCGACCATTGAAGTGTGTAACCCAGGCTTTAGGGTTATCCATTGACGTCCTAAGGCACACTGCATCAGATGTCTGCTGTGCCGATAATGTTACAGCCTGCACATCTACCGAGATACGATTGGCAGGTATTGTACACGTGTCCTATTCTAAAGAACGGGATACAATCCCAATACCTTTAGCTGTATACTTTTTTTGGCAGGTGTGCAGATCGTAATTTGTGATTAGCAAACCCTATCGTGAAATTTGGGATTCAAACCGGACACCTAGTGTTTGGTGCTAAATCCTGTACACAGCCTTCTAACTGTACATCTGTGTTATTATTCGGATTCGGCACCCAAATAAAACTTGTTAAAAGGCTGTCTGTCTTCCAAGTTTACCAGAAACTAAGACAGCAGGGCTAGGGGTCTGCAAAAAGAAGCAAAATAGGGATTAAAGCAGGACAATTATACAAACCGTGTTTCCCTAGATGACAAGCCGCTTGCAAACTGTTTCCTGCCCCGCTCATTAAACCTTATGAATATTCACTGCTTCCTCGCCCACTTGTGTTACAGCGCCATTGATTGGTTGCAGATAGACTACTATACATGTCCTCCCTACCTCTGTGCTGCCGTTTGATTGGTTGCCCTCACACTAGCTGCCTGGGTCCTATAACCCAAAGTGTAGTGCAAAAATAAATCATTTAAAAAAATAATGTGGAGACTCCCCCCAATTGCTAACCAGCCAAGGCAAAGTTGTCAGCAGGGAGCTGATATCATGCTGGGAAGGTGCCAACATCCATGGCTCTTCCCACCTTAATAGCATTAGCCTACTGCTGTCTGCTTGGTCTGCTCTAGTTATCGAAATATAGAAGACTCCATTATTATGTCAAATAAATAATTGTGAAAAAACTATGCTTCTCCCCCGCTGCTGTCAGTGTGTTCCAGAGGCTGCAAGTGAGCAGTCACGCTTTCCAATGTCACTGCTCACTGCAGCCCCCAGATGTAGCAGGGCCAATGATCATTGTGGGACATCATGTCTATTACGTTTGAACTTACGTTTTGGGGCTAATAAATTGGTGAAAAAGGGTGTATGTGATTTTTATTTTGAATAAAGCATTTTTTTGTGTTTGTATTTAAACTTTTGATTTACAGGATTAGTAACAGGGGTCTCTCATAGACACCTCTTCATTACTAACCCAGGACTTCATGGCAGCTGTGATTTTGACAAATCACAGCTGTCATCAACTGCATATATTACCCTGATTGCCACCGCACCAGGGCAATCATCGCAGGTAAAGTTTCAGATTTGGAGCATCTAATGTTATGTGCCAATTCTGGGGCAGCTGCAGTCTAATATTCTTTGGCTGGCATGAGCCAATAACCACAAACCATCCCACCCTGAAAATATCAGCCTGCTGCTGTCTGTTTTATCTGCACTGGTTATCAAAAATGAGGGGGACCCAATATCGTTTTTCCAATTTTTTAATGTAAGACAGGTGTGGGGAACCTCAGGCCGCAGGGCTTCATCCTCGATGACGTTTTCTGCAGCCCTCGGGCAGATTCCTGGGGACTAGAGTGCTAAGGCTGGCAGACACGTTTTGCCAAGTGCCTGCCTGTGAAATCCAGCTCTTCAGCGATTTCTATCCCCCAGGCTCAGTCTCTCTAGTGACGTATATGCTCCCATCCTCTCCTGTGATGTCTATAGCCCTAACAAACTTGGAAAAGCAGAGAAGCAACATGAGCAATATCACCTATTATCACAGCCACGCCAAAGAGAAGTAGCCCCAGCCACCACAGTAGGGGTGATTTGATTGTTTAACCAAATATAGCCCGGTAATTTTAAGTTTATAATGTTGTGCGGCCCCCGAAGGATGGTAGAAATTTCCAAATGGCCCCCCAGCAGAAATGGTTCCCCATCCCTGATGTAAGACATGGGGTCCCCTCTATTTTGATAAATAGCGCAGATAAAGCAGACATCAATGGGCTGATGTTACCAGTATAGGATGAGCCATGGATGTTGGCTCATTTCTGATATCAGTCCTACCTGACGGCTTTGCCTTGGCTGGTTACAAAATAGGGGTATCCCACATCATTTTTAAAATTATTTATTTTTACACTACACTTTGGGTTAGGAGTCAGACAGCTAGTGTGAGGGCAACCAATCACCTATGTTGTCACAGAGTGTGGGCAAGGGGAGCAGTGAATATTCATAAAGTTTAATGAGCGTGCCAAGAAACTGTTTGACAGTTGTCTGCTGGGGAAACACAGTATGTATAATTGTCCTGGTTTAATCCTCACTTTGCTTCTATTTGTAGACCTCTAGGCCTTACTTCCACCATTTTACAGCACTTAAGACCGGTGTAAAGTTCATGACAAGTCCGGGCCTTGAAGCAGACTTTTTCTTTTTAAAGTCCAACCGAATCCTGTGAACTTAAATATCTTGAGACTCATTGTAGGTAAAGACTTGATAGACTAAACCAGGGGCGCACCATCCATGAGGCGACCTGAGCTGGTCACCTTTGGCGACATAAGCTGCCTGTAAACAGAGAGGCGACATCTGCGGGGATGCCCGTTGGTAGCGCGGATCTCCGTGGATGCCACTCCTGCTCCTGAAATCCCGGCCGCCGCTGTCGGCCACTTTCTCCTGAGTCCGACTGCTCTGCAGCTCAGCTTGGTGGTGAGTGATTACGTCATCACTGAGAGCCCTGCTGAGCCCTGCGGAGCGGCCGGCAGACACATGCGGAGGGGAGCAGACTGGAGCAGTCAGTTAGGCGCGAGGAGAGAGAGATATTTATTGTTTTTTTTTTTTACACTAATGGGAGATTATGGGGGTGCAGTGCAGGGGCGATCATATGGCTGCTGCAGTGCACTGGGGCCCAGGGCCAGAGGGGACCCCGAACTAGTGAAAGTGAAGAGCGGCAGCAGAGTCAGAGCTGACAGGAGATGCAGGGGACAATTTGCTGCAGATTATTATGCTGACACGGGCCCCCTTTCCTCAGAAGTTAATGCTACTACGGCTGGTTGTATGTATGTAGAGTCACTGTGCTGAGGGGAGGAACGAGAGGCACTCAGTGTGGTCCCCTCTGTTCTGTGTGCTGCTGTGCTGATCCACAGAGGGAGAGGGAGCAGAACATTAACTCTGTCTTATCACTGCACACAGGAACAGCTGGGCCTCATCTCCTGTCAGCTAATCACAGACTCCACTTTATAAGCACAATTGTGATTGGCTGATAGGAGATGATAGTGTCCTCTGCGCCCTGGAGCCACAGACTGGAGTCAGGAGACACCTGTGACCCCTCTGACACAATAGAAAGGCTCACAGCTTCTTTGAGAAAAACTGTGTAAGAATCATTTGCTTTATATCTATAAAAATTAATTTCTATATGAGCATGTTTGCAGTAGTAGTTACCTAAGGAAAGCGTAATTTGTCCACAAATAGTGTGCAGAGTGGCCTGCTGGTGACATGCACTGGCCTGCTCTATACATACAGTATACAGGGCCGTATTTGCCCTTAGGTACTTTTAGGCACGTGCCTAGGGCTACAGGATGTGGAGAGCGGTGCCTGAGCAGCTTTTTTTTTTTTTTTTTTTCTTCCATTGAATTCCGGGTGCCGGGTCACCCGCCCACCCTCCTCAAACTTTCATCCTGCGCCCGCCCACCCAACTCAAACTTCCGTCTGCACCCGCCCACCCTCCTCAAACATACGGCCTGCGCCCGCCCACCCACCTCCAACATACGGCCTGCGCCCGCCCACCCACCTCAAACATACGGCCTGCGCCCGCCCACCCACCTCAAACTTTCAGCCTGCGCCCGCTCACCCACCTCAAATTTTCCCAATCGCCACGACAGCACCACCTGAGAGATAGGACCGCCCATCCAGACAGGAAACCTCTGAGATAAAAAAGGCGGGACCTCTCCTGAACCTCAGTTTAGGTTTCCTGTCTTGGAGGTGGGAGACCTCTGAAGCTCATGCGGTCCTGGCCTGACCCGGTAGCTGGAAGAAGCTGTCCTTACCTAGGCAGTGGCTCCGGACTTGGGTGCAGAAGCTCCTCCACGGGGTATCCCCTGCGGTGGTGGAGGGCACGGGGTCTGGAGAGGGCCATCAGCGGCTTGTTCTCGGCCCTTGTCACCGCCCGGGTGTCCCAGCTGCACGGTGGGTGGCGGCCCTGCAGTCTGTGCCCCGGGTGAAGAGGATGGTTTACAGGCAGGGCGCAGCGTTCCTGGGTCTGTAATGGGCCTGGGAGCGGTTTTTCCCGGCGGCAGGTTTGAATTTCGCGCCGGGAGCCGCTACTTCCGATTTCGGGCGCGGACCGGAAGTGACGTTCCGCGCATGCTCTGTGCGGGCCAAGATGGCGGCGCCCAGCGTTCGGCAGCACGGAGACGCTGGAGCGGTTCTCGATGGTGAGGGGCAAGCAAGGAGGGCAGAGCCAGCCAGCGTCCAGCGATGTGACAGCATTCCCTTTCGGCTCCAGTCATGGGAGCCTCAGCAGTGGTGGCCGCAGGTCCTCAGTGATGGGATCCAGGATGAAGGGACCCTGATGCCCCGGAAGTCGGTATGCGCCTGGTGGGTGAGTGCCTTCGGGCTGTACTGTCTGTAATTTCACCACCTGAGGTATGTGCTTTCTGCAGGGTTCCTCTTCCAGAGGGTTGTACTGCTGGATTTCTGTGGCCCTTGCTTTGGGGAGACTGTGCGAATCACTGTCCCCAGTCCGGCCTCTAGCCTTGGCACTTTAGTGTGGGAGCCTTTTTTCCGTCCCTGCAGCTAGCCGGGATGGATGGGGACTTATGCGGCAGAAGGCTTTGGGCTCTTTCCCTGGTACTGAGTGCCACTCATGGTTTTCACTAGGGGGGAGCCGCAGGTCTTGCTCATCCTCTGCCTCGTCCTCCTCGTCATCCTCCTCCTCTGTTGACGGCAGAGAGGGGACGCCGGGGGTTCCACATGATGACTCTGATATTTTTGCTTACAGCGGTCTGTTTGCCTGCGAGGTTGGTGCCCGGGGCCCCTCTTCGGTGGTGGATTTAAGGTTCAGTGGTCTGTCTTCCACGCAGAGCTGGACTTTTTCCCTTAAATCTGAGGGCCCAGGCAAACATGTTAGCTCCTGGACTAAGCCTGTTCGGAAGGGCTCTCTTTCCTTTTAGGCTACTGGCGTAATTCCTGGGAATCCACTGCTGGCGTTTTTTGGTCCCTCGTGTCTTGGTTGCAGCAGTTGGTGGATGTCAGCATCCATTGCAAACCTATTGTGCATGCCCTTGACAGACCATTGAAGCTAAGCAGTGAGAGCCTTGGTCACGGGCTGGATGGGAGACCTCATGAGAATCTCTAGGGGTCCCAATGGAAATCTCAGTGGGAGATCCTATCGCAATTTCAATGGGAGACCATAGCTGCATTGACTTTACTCAAGTGAGGGACCGGTTTCCTACGGCGGAGACCTTGTCTTCCTTCCTTTGACTCTTGCTGCGGCAGCTTTGCTGGCAGCTTCCTCATGGAATTGGCGGCAAAGGCTCTGTTTTTCTTTAATGCTGCTCATCATACCTTATGGTGGGGGCCTGGCCGGTGTTGCCCACTCTGGGTTTCTTACCTGGTGCGGGTGCTTTTCCGGTTGATACGTCGCTGGCTGTTATCCTGGCCCGGGCTTGTGCCGATGTGGAGGTTTTTCCCTCCAGGGTTCCGGCTCCCGCCTTCCGGGCCGTCCCCCTTCGTGAACCTCGGTTTGCTAAACGAAGGTCCCCTAGTCGGACCCGAAGTTCTTGGGCCGACGGGGGAAGCATGTGGTCTGGTTTTTTGGTTCGGGGGTTCCTCCTTTGGCGAGAAGTTCCAGTATCAGTGACGGCTCGCTCCAGGACGGAGGAAGGCTTGACCCTTTCTCTCGGCCGGCTCCGGGGTTGGGGCTTGCGAGGGTGCTCTCGCTCTTCTCAGTGTCTGGTTGACGCTGGGGTTCGCTTCGGCTCCTGGGGGCCCCTGGTGATTGCGTCTGTCTGCTGTTTAGGAAAAGGCGCTTTTCTGATAAGAAGGAACGGGCCCTTGTGTGATCTAAGGGGGGTTTCCCCGGTTCCTCCAGCCGCCTGCG
Organism: Allobates femoralis; assembly: GCA_033576535.1. Taxonomy (NCBI): domain Eukaryota; kingdom Metazoa; phylum Chordata; class Amphibia; order Anura; family Aromobatidae; genus Allobates; species Allobates femoralis. The sequence goes on along the minus strand of JARQOC010000006.1, from coordinate 350,695,009 downwards.
GCAGGGGGTTCTGTTCCCCGCTGTTTTCTCGTGCCACAGCCAGTCAGTTCGTTCCAGTCTTTTATACCCCTGAATCCCCGGAACAGCTTTCTGGTGCGGAGCTCGTTCGTGAGGTGGTAGTCGACAATCGGGGTTGGTTTCCAAATTGTTTCAGGGTGGGGCTGGCTCTGCCGGACGCGTAACACAATGTTCCGGTTCACAGTCACCACCGGCAGTTCTGATGTTCGCCCGGTTTGGGGGGCTTCCTCTGCCTTGCTGTGCCAGGCTCTCCCTTTCAGCCTGGCGATGGTTCCTCGGCTTTTCACGGCGCTGCTGGCAGTGGTGTGGCCGCTTCCGACGTCCGCGGGGTTTAATTATTCCATATCTGGACGTTTGCTGCTTGTGAGGGACGCCTGGGGTTTGTGCCCGTCTGCATCTGGTTCAGTCTTCCCTGGGTCTGCTGGGTTGGATTGTTATTCTAGGAAGGTCCCGGCTGTTCCCCGCCACGCGTCTGCTGGTCTGGGTTTTTTTTTTCTGGGTTCCCAGTCTCTGCTTCGCCTCCTTCTGGCCATCGGGGGTCATGGCGTGACTGAACGCAGTCCAGCGACCCCGCAGGGGCATAATGTCGGGAAGCTCCCCGCTGACCTCGAGGCCGTTGCGTCTTCGGTCATCCCTTTCTGCAGTACAGGGGCTCTCCTCAGTTGGGTTTCTGGAGAGCTGTCTCCCTCTTGGGCTCCCTCTCGTCCTGTATCCCCGCTGTTCCTTGGGCACAGTTGCGCTCTCGGGCCCTTCTGTGGATGGTTCCCCAGCGTCAGCTCGGGTTGGGGGTGGCCTTGGACGCATGGATTGTTCTGTCCCCTCCGCCTTTAGATTCTCTGGGGGGGGCTGCTCCCTGGGCGCCTCTCCAGGGGCGTCCCGTGGGGTGGTCCGGTCTCCGATGCTTACCACAGAGCCAGTTCCTGGAGATGGGGGCCCTCCTTCGGGACCTGCTCGGGGGAACCTGAGACTCCTCGCCTCTCCAGGCTGTCCTCCCTTATGCGGGAGTTCCTGGCTGTTTGGAAGGCAGTTCTGCGTTCCTTACTTCCCTTCGGAGGCACCATCTTAGTGTCCTCTCCGGCTACAGTGTGTTGGTGGCTTCCTGGCGCCGTCAGGGGGACACCCAGTCTCAGGCCCTCATGGGAGTTGCACGGGGCGTTGTCAGCTGTTGGAACGCCCGTCTGATTCCCTCTCTGCCCTTCGCATGCGGGGGGGGTGGCAATTTCCTGGACGGATTTTCTCTGCAGGGTGCAGCTCCAATGGGAGCAGTGGGCCCTGGATTTGAGTGGTTTTTTATTTTTCGCTCCGATTGTGGCCATGTTGGGCCTTCTGGAGATGGTTTTCTTTGCCACTCGACAACACGGTCTGGTGTGGGGATTCTGTTCTCTGTTTTCCGGAGTCCGGCCTGGGCTGGGGACGCTCTACTGTTCCCCTGGTCCTTGGTCCTTCTGTGTCCCTTCCCTCCCTTGGTTAGGTTCCTGCAGTGCTTCGGAAGGTCAGGAAGGACAGGGCGAGGGTCGTCGTGATGGCGCCCTTCTGTCCCCGAGGAGTTTGGTTCTTTTGGCTCAGTCACCTGTCCAGCCAGGCTCCCTGGACTCTCCCCCTATTCCAGTCTCTCCTGCGGGGGCCGGTCCCCCTTCCGCTGGTCTCCGGCTGCCGGCGTGGGACTTGCCCAGGCGGCTCCGGTCACGTGGGGGATTCTCTGGTGGCCTTGTTCTTGTGCTGTGGTCCGGTCGGACGCCGGTTGCCACCGTTTTTTTCTGGTGCCGGGTGATTTACCTTTTCTGTCTTCTTCGGGGACGAGTCCGGACGGTGGGCTCCTGTGCCGGCAATTTTCGACTTCCTCCAGTAGGTGGCGGATTGGTCTTTGTCGATTCCCTGGAGCTCTGGTTTTCGGCTTTGGGGGCCTGTGCCTTTGTTCCCTCGATGGGTCCCTGTCCAAGGGTGGCTCCTTGGGGTCTCATTTTAGTTCTGGATGCCTTAACCAAGCCTCCCTTGGGGTTTTTTCTCTTGTGCTTCGCCTAGGGTCCTGCCTCGGCAGTTGGTCCTGTTGGGCGGTGGCTTGCTGTCCGCCAGCCTTTTTTGTGTCCTCCTGGCCTTGTCGGTGGGGCCTGGTTCTCCGGGTTTGGCTGGACGGGGTCATCCTCTACCTGGTTCCTTCCTTCTTCCCAAGGTGGCTCTCATGTTCCGCGGACTGCGGGAGCTTGTTCTCCCTTCCTTCTGTGGTCTTCCTGCAATTCTGATGGCCGAGGTTCTCCACGCGTTCGTGGTCTGGTGGGAGTTGCTTGCCTGCTTCGTCGGGCCACGGCCTGGCGTCTGGCTCTGTCCCTCTTGTTTTTCTTTTGGGGGGCCTCTTGGGGTGAGGCAGTGTCCGGGGTGCCCTTGCTTGGTGGTTGCAGGAGGCCTTCGCTCTTGCTTCTTCCAGTCAGGTGCGGGTCCCGGGCGGGCCTTTGTGCGCTTCCACCAGGGCAGTAGCTGCTTCCTGGGCGGGGGTGGCTGTTGTCCCCTTAGACTTGATTGGTGGGGCTGCTCCTTGGTCTTCTCCTTCTCTTTTCTTCGAGCATGTCAGGCTTGATCTTGCTGCCGCTATGGTGGTGACCTTGGTAGACGAGTTCTGCTAGCGGTGGTCCCTCCCTAATTTTCTTTTCTCTGAAATCTCTCAGGTGGTGCTGTCGTGGCGATTGGGAAAAATCTAAATTACTTACCGGTAATGTGTTTTTCATGAGCCACGACAGCACCACCGCATCCCTCCCTATTGCCTGTTGGTGTTGGTCCTGTTTGGAAGGGGGGGTGTGATTTGTTGAGTTCTTTTGGTTGTGTACTAATGCTTGTTGGGTTCTCCTCTCCAGTCTCTGTAACCGAAACTGAGGTTCAGGAGAGGTCCCGCCTTTTTTATCTCAGAGGTTTCCTGTCTGGATGGGCGGTCCTATCTCTCAGGTGGTGCTGTCGTGGCTCATGAAAAACACATTACCGGTAAGTAATTTAGATTTTCCGGCCTGCGCCCGCCCACTTCTGACTTCGGGCTGCTGGCGGTTGGGTCTCTGATTCCCCGCACTGAGGGGAAGTGAGGAGGTGAGGACTTCCTGCTCCGGTGCCGCAGAGGCCCAGCCCAGGCAGTTATATCGCCGGCAGCCGTCGGCTGGTATGGGAGTATTACAGGCTGCTGCAGCGCCGGGGTGTGTGTGCTGCCTGTGTGCACAGGCAGCCCAGCCCAAGCAGCTACATCGCCGACAGCCGCCGGCCGGTATGTATTACTGGCGGCTGCAGGTGGTGCCAGGATGTGCGTGCTGCCAGCAGTGAGGCAGTGAGTACCAGCAGGGAGCAGCCTGGCACTGTGGACAGTGCAGGGCTGCAATGCACAGTTTGGTATGGTCCTGGAGGCAGGCAAGCCCAAGAGCTGCTGCCCAGCACCCTTATGAGGCTGCAGAACGGCAGCACTGTGTATGGAACATGAAGGGGTGATGATGGGAGCGGAACACAGACCTGCACCATGTTACATGATATAGCATGGGGCAGGTCTGTGGGTCGCCCACCCATAGCATGGTGCAGATCTGTGGGCCGCCCACCCATAGCATGGTGCAGGTCTTTGGGCTGCCCCCCCCCCCATATAGCATGGTGCAGGTCTGTGGACCACACCCCCATATAGCTTATATGGTTATATGGGGGGTGGCCCACAGGACCTGCCCCATGCTACATGGAGGGTGGCCCACAGACTTGCACCATGCTATATCATATAGCATGATGCAGGTCTTTGGGCTGCCCCCCATATAGCATGGGGCAGGTCTTTGGGGCACCCCCCCCCATATAGTATGGTGCACATCTGTGGGCCGCCACCTTCCCCCACAAATAGAATGGTGCAGGTCTGCGGGCCACTGTCATGTAGCCACACAGGAAGATGTCGGGTGCCGATGCCGGGATCCAGGAGCGTGATGGTTCTGGTGATGTACTATCGGGGGTTATAGTGATGTATTATTGTGTTGATGGGGGTTCTGGTGATGTATTTACTGGTTTTGTTGAATTAGTATTATATTGACAGTGGTTCTGGTGATATACTGACAGTGGTTCTAGTGATGTATTATTGTATTGCCGGTGGTTCTGGTGATGTAGTCATGTGGATGTTGTAATATTTAACTTAACAGACTTGATCCTAAAACAATATAGGGCAAGTGTGCTTGACTAAAAATACAGCTGAATGTCGGCCAAACACTTGATTAAAGCCCCCAATCACTATAGATAGGTGTCCTATCGCTCGGTCAGCAGCGATCTTACTCCGGTCTCCCATATACAGGAGAGCTCATTCTGCCAAGTGTTCCTATATACTGTATAAAAGATATGCTTACTCTGACTGATAAGTAAGGAGGAGGGGGGCGCAGCCACCGAAAGTGCCTAGGACGGGCAGGAACTCTGAATACGGCCCTGACTGTATATGGAAACCATTGTAATATTTGGAGAGCTCTCTGGGGGGCATGCTAACACCTGGAGGGCTATGAGGAAACCTGTTATTCTTGATGCTGTACTATTTGAGGGCTGTGTTGGGGGCCATTATATAGTTTGAAAAGGTGTAAGGGCCATTAAACTGTATTTAGGTCCATTATACTGTATGGATGGCTATGGGTGGGTCAAAATTGGGGATCATACTGTGTGGGGTAGTTGAGGGAGGTACAGTAGGGTCATCATACTGTGCATGTGGAGGAATTCACTGGGGGGATCACACAGTGTTTGTGGGGCACTTTTGTTGGCATCATACTTCATGGGGCAATGTAAGGGGAACCTAGGGGCTTCAATAGGTGATTACTTGGTAAGGGCTGCAAAGTTGTGAGAAGTGTACCTATGTGACCCAGCCAAATATTATTTTTCTTGGGTGGCTCAATGATTTCTATGTTCGCTCCTAGTGCAGCATGCATTGTCCCTTTCACATGCACCTCTGCTGCAGGACTGGTTAGCCATATCTTACACACCACATCCAATGCCTCTCCTTGGTACATACAGGCATCCAGCCATGTTTATGCTGAGTGGCAGTTGGCCAGTGGCGCTCATCCCCCTTCCCGCTCCCACATCATTTGCTCAACCCAATTGGAAGGCCCCTACTATTATCTTGGACAGCCCCGTGAGTGGCTCTTGTGATTGGCTAAGCGTTTTGGGAGGAGGCGTGGTCTGTTGGGAAAGACTCACCATTTTACCAGCTTAGTGCAGTGGCGGCTTGTTGATGCTCAGACTGCAGGTCGTTGCATGTGGTGTGTGGACAGTGCGGCATGGTGGACAAGTCTGACTAGTCAGTGCCAGGCAGCCACCACATTGGAGCTGCCCAGAGTATTGTAAGTATGTGCCAGAGATAATAGGTTGGCAATCAGTGCTACCTCCTGTGTGTATGCTATAAGGATGCAGGACTGTGTCTGCACACAGGGCCACAGCTCTGCCAGCCAACATTGTGTGTCTGTAGCTTGTGCCCAGCCTGCCATTGCCATTCATGATCATTGTTCTGAATTCTTCTGTGTGGTTCTTGTATGTGCATGTGATGGCGCTGACATCCTTCTGTTTGGACATCTTTTTTTCTATTTCTCAAAATTAAAATGTCCACTATTGTACTCCTTTTTACAGGATAGATATAAATCTGTATGAACCACATTTGGTTCTACCAATTTTTTAAAAATTCACTTGGGGGGGCGCTGTTTTGCAGTTCGCCTCAGGCAGCAGAGAGGCTAGGTTCACCCCTTAGCTCAACACGTGAACAATATTCACCAAAAACATTTTTTCCCCTTTTTTTTGACCAGAAAGTAATTTGTATCCGCTCATCTCTAATCATAACACCACTAGCACCACTGACTTCAGATGCAGAAAATAATGCCTCTGGATAACGCTGGATAACCCCTTTAAAGGGTTATGCCCATCTTTGATAATGAGTATTGTTGAAAAGTGATCACATAGCACTTTTTTTTTCTGAGTTCGGGGTCAAACGTGACTCAAACTTGAGTCTGAACCCCGATCTTGCACTTTAAAGTTATGAACCCCCACAATGCACCGGACTGGATATGACATGTATGGCTTGGCTTCAATGTGTGCACTGCGCATGCGCTGGAGCCGGACAGAACATGTGATCAACCCCCACAATGCACCAGGCCGGATATGACGTTCCGACCCGGTGCATCATAGTTACAAAGGAGGCGGGAATTTCAAAAAGAGTGGCACAGCACAAGGAATGAGGTTGCCCGACGGGGTGTGCTATGAGCCAGCTGTAATGGATGTCCCCCACACCTTTCGGGTGAGACTGTCATCTTAATTGTCTGCCGCCAAATTGGATGCTTTGTCTAAGTGTATGCACGTCACCTGTAGGGGTGCTCCAATGTTTAGGCACACAGGGGCTCTCCAAACGCGACATAGTGTCCGCTAACAATTTGAGCTAATTTTCCATTCAAATTGTTAGCAGACACCATGTCGCCTTTGGAGAGCCCATTTGTGCCTAAACATTGGAGCTCCCGCACAAGTGACCCCATTTTGGAAACTAGACCCCCCAAAGAACCTATCTAGATGGGTGGTGAGCATTTTGAACCCCCCAGGTGCTTCACAAATTAATCTGTAAAAATGAAAAAAAAACTTTTTGTGGAAAAAAAAATACTTTTTCATTATTACGGATCATTTTGTGAAACATCTGGGGGTTCAAAGTGCTCACCACCCATCTAGATAAGTTCTCTGGGGGGTCTAATCTAGATGGGTGGTGAGCACTTTGAACCCCCAGATGTTTCACAAATTGATCTGTAATAATGAAAAAGCACTTTTTTTTCCCCCAATCATTTTCTTTTATCATTTTTACAGATTAATTTGTGAAGCACTTGGGGGTTCAAAATGCTCACGACCCATCTAGATAAGTTCCCTGGGGGGTCTAGTTTACAAAATAAGGTCACTTGTGGGGGAGCTCCAATGTTTAGGCTCACAGGGGCTCTCCAAACGCGACATGGTGTCCGCTAACAATTTGAGCTAATTTTCCATTCAAATTGTTAGCAGACACCATGTCCCCTTTGGAGAGCCCCTGTGTGCCTAAACATTGGAGCTCCCCCACAAGTGACCCCATTTTGGAAACTAGACCCCCCAAAGAACCTATCTAGATGGGTGGTGAGCATTTTGAACCCCCCAGGTGCTTCACAAATTAATCTGTAAAAATGAAAAAAAAACATTTTGTGGAAAAAAAAAAACGTTTTCATTATTACGGATCATTTTGTGAAACATCTGGGGGTTCAAAGTGCTCACCACCCATCTAGATAAGTTCCCTGGGGGTCTAGTTCCAAAATGGGGTCACTTGTGTGGGAGCTCCAATGTTTAGGCGCACAGGGGCTCTCCAAACACGACATGGTGACCGCTAACAATTTGAGCTAATTTTCCATTCAAATTTTTAGCGGACACCATGTCGCCTTTAGAGAGCCCCTGTGTGCCTAAACATTGGAGCTCCCACACAAGTGACCCCATTTTGGAAACTAGACCCCCAGGGAACTTATCTAGATGGGTGGTGAGCTCTTTGAAACCCCAGATGTTTCACAAATTCATCCGTAATAATGAAAAAGTACTTTTTTTTCACAAAACCTTTCTTTTAGCCTAACTTTTTTCATTTTCACATAGGCAAAAGGATAAAATGCATCCTAAAATTTGTTGGGCAATTTCTCCTGAGTACACGATACCTCATATGTGGTCATAAACCACTGTTTGGGCGCACGGCAGGGCTCAGAAGTGAAGGAGCGCCATTTCACTTTTTGAATGGAAAATTAGCTCAAAAAGTCAACTGGCGCTCCTTCCCTTCTGAGCCCTGCTGTGCGCCCAAACAGTGGTTTATGACCACATATGAGGTATCGGTGTACTCAGGAAAAATTGCCTAACACATTATAGGATCCATTTTATCCTGTTGCCCATGTGAAAATGAAAGAATTGAGGCTAAAAGAACATTTTTGTTAAATTAAATTAAAATGTCAATTTTTTCCTTCCATGTTGCTTTAGTTCCTGTGAAGCACCTGAAGGGTTAATAATCTTCTTGAATGTCGTTTTGAGTAGATTGAGGGGTGCCGTTTTTGGAATGGTGTGACTTTTGGGTGTTTTCTGTCATGTACACCCCTCAACGGGACTTCAAATGTGATGTGGCCACTAAAAAATGGTTTTGTAAATTTTGCTGGAAAAATGAGAAATTGCTGATGAACTTTGAAGCCTTATAACTTCCCACCCCAAAAAAATGTTTTTTTCCAAAATTGTGCTGATGTAAAGTAGACATGTGGGAAATGTTATTTATTACGGTAACTATTTTGTGTCACATAACTCTCTGGTTTAGCAGAATAAAAATTCAAAATTTTAAAATTGTAAAATTTCCCAAATTTTTGATTTTTTCACAAATAAACACAAAAATGATCGACCTAAATTTAATACTAACATGAAGCCCAATATGTCACGAAAAAACAATCTCAGAATCGCTAGGATTCGTTGAATCGTTCCAGAGTTATTACCTCATAAAGAGACACTGGTCAGAATTGACAAAAATGACAAAGTCTTTAGGGTCAAAATAGGCCCGGGGGTGAAGGGGTTAAACCATGAGGCCTCTCAGGGTATGTGCACACCACATCTTGTAAACGTCCCTGAGTTATTCAGACGCTTCAGGACGCACAGTCGTCATTTTGTCCAAAAGCAAGTCTTTTCTGCTTCTTTTTGGATGTCTTGTGCTACATCTTTTAGTTACCGCATTTTTATTTATTTTTAATAAACTAGTAAGCGGTCTTCAAGCAGAAGCCGTGCACATTGTAGATCGGTCACTTTTAACCACTTCATGCTTTTGGAAACCTGAAGCAGTGAAAAAGACCGAACATATGAACACCAAGTCCCTTTTACATTGTAGTGTATTCCTTTTAGCAATTATTGCTTTGGGCCAGTTCATATCTAAGGCTGGGCTGCATTTCTATACGTTTTTACTGCTAAAAATGCATCCAAACGCAACCAGAAAAGCACCCATAGGGTTCAATGCCAAACACATTGCAAACACAATGCAAAATGCGTCATTTTGTAAAAACGCATGGGTTTCTACAAATGCAGCCCAAAACGTTGCAGCCCACATTTTGGGCTGTGTTTGCAAAAACGCATATGTTTTGAGTTTTTGCAAAATGACATGCTTTTTGCTTTGCGTTTGCAATGCGTTTTGCAATGAACCCTATGGTGTGTTTTTGGTTGTGTTTGGATGCGTTTTTTAGCTGTAAAAACGCATAGAAACACAAACGCAGGCAAAATGCAGATGTGAAATGGCCCTTTTTCAGGTGGGATACAAAGTGGATCTTCCTGCAAAATAAAAAATTGCTCTGTGCATGTACCTTGTGTGACTGATCAGTAGGGGGCACAAGCACTGAAAGTGCCCAGGGCAGCAGGAACACCAAATATGGCCCTGCTCTCACAAGCTCAATCAAGAGAAAAATAAAAACTTCACAGATCTCATGGCCACTTTACACGTCCCAACATTGGTCCGATGTTGGATACAACGGCACGGGAGCGCGCATTTTTGGGCAGAATTCCAAGATCGCATAGGAGATGTTACACAGTGCGATATCGGCAGGCAACGCTCCAGCGATGTGTACGCCCCATTCTACGGCCGATCCAGGAACGACCATTTAACATGGGAATGAATAGGAGAAGTTGTGCTCCAAATCGTTGTTGGGCTGTCACACAGCACGATCCGGCCACATCGACCATCCAATATCGGGCAGTTGGAGAGCCTGCACAATTCTCCCCCGATACCGTTTTGGCATCGTTCTTGCATCGGATTGGACTTTTAAACCATACAACGCACAAACGATATCGGGCCCAACGCACGAACCACGTGACTTTTTATCGGAGTTGGATGCCGATATCGGGACGTGTAAAGTGGCCATCAGAAAAATGCAACACAAAGCAAACCATTTTTTGTTAACAAACATAATTTTCTTTTCTACCAATAAAATGTAAAAAAACATCTATGAGAATTTTGTATCGCCATACGAGAGAATCATGTTTGCAGATTCTTTTTACCATCCAATGAATTTGTAAAACCCAAAAAACAATAGCTTTCAAAGGCACACCTTGTCCTACAAAAATGAAATGGGAAAAATATAGTTTTTTATCTCTTGGAAGAAGGCGAGGAACAAATGAAAGGGCACGCATGAAAAATTGACAGGTCCTTAAAATGGGTTAAAGGAATTTTACTTTGGACTGAAATGTTGTAAACCACTAAAAATTGGGGAATTATAGTCTTTCTACTGTATGTCAGATAGTAAAAAAAAAAAAAAAAAAACTATGCTTGGCATCAACAAGAGCCCATGATTCAGTCGTTCCATTTCCTTTATATTGTTTCTGCAGGATTGAGAACAAGCCACAGCCCTCTGGATGTGAATACAAATCAACTCTGAATAATGATCCTGCATCTTCACAGGATGCTTTTCATTGCAAAGATCAGAAAATACTCCCTGAGAAGCTGATGCACAGATCCGTCTATAGGTATATACTGGTGTGAACTGCAACCTTTAAAAACTGAAGTGTAAAACACCATTAACACTGTGAATCCACTGCAGCTGTATAACATCACGAAACCTGGTCCAGCTTGTTTGTATTCTGTGTTGTCAGACAAACTCTAGTTTTAAGCTTTGTTCACAACTTGCATTTTTGCAGCATTTTTTAAAGAGGACCAATTAGCAGGTTTTAGGAATATAAAGTGAAGCCAGTACCTTATAGGCTCTTGGATACTGAGTGCAATCATACCTTCAATGATTCCATGTATGATTGCTGAGATAAATGTCATAGAAGTCTTTAGAAAGTGTGCAGCAGGGGGGCTGAGTGTGCAGCAACATTAGCATAAGAGGGGCTGGTTTTCTTTGTATTACTTTACCAGTTTTCTCTAAGCCAAATCCTCCTCCCTCCCTCTCTCCCTCTCTCCCTCACTCCATCTCCCTGCTTGACTGTGATCTCACAACAGTAGAATTCCCCCAGTTTCTACACGTCCTGATTTGTCTCCTCTCACAGACCTGGACAAATCTCTGCTATTGTCATCACAGATCACCGATGGGGATCTGTATATGGAGCATGCTGGGAGTTGTAGTCTATCTGGATGTGCAAACTGTGCGATGGAGCATGCTGAGAGTTGCAGTGTCTCTGGATGTGCAGACTGTGTGATGGAGCATGCTGGGGGTTGTAGTGTCAATGGATCTGCAGACTGTGTGATGGAGCATCTGGGAGTTGTAGTGTCTATGGATCTGCAGACTGTGTGATGGAGCATGCTGAGAGTTGCAGTGTCTCTGGATGTGCAGACTGTGTGATGGAACATGCTAGAAGTTGTAGTGTCTCTAGATCTGCAGATCCTGAGCCAGTCAGACTACAACTCCCAGCATGCTCCATCACACAGTCTGCACATCCAGAAGCACTACAACTTCCAGCATGCTCCATGGACAGATCTCCATTTGTGATCTGTGATGACAATAGCAGGGATCTGTCCCGGAGTGTGAGAGGAGACAAATCAGGACATGTAGAGACTGGAGGGGGGGAGAGACAAACACAAGCAGGAAGATGGAGTGAGAGAGGAAGGGGGAGGGTTTGGCTTAGAGAAAATAATAATACAAAGAAACCCAGCCCCTCTTATGCTAATATCCTGCACATTCCGTCCCCCTACTGCACTCTTTCTAAGGACTTCTATAACATTTATCTCAGCAATCATACATGTAATCATTGAAGTAAAGTTATGTGTCATCCTTCCGGGGGAAGGCGCCCTAGAGTGGACCCACTGGGCCGTGGTACCGAACTCCCCTGGGTGAGCTGGTCCTAGATTAACCAACCCCTATAAAGGGATTGTCAGGGGCAAGCCCAGGGGGTCTAAATACCACAGCTGCTAGTACCAGGGGGGCAGCTCGTAAGGTTTGCCTATGCTACGGCACAGCTAAGGATTCCGGGTAACGGTACTAGGCTAGGAGAGCAGGAATGGTGCTACCGGGGAAGAGCACAGCTAGGGTTCCAGGTAACAGGGTACAAGGCAAGGAGAGCAGGAATGGCTCTACCAGAGGAGAGAACAAGGAAGGCCTGACTAACAGTCAGCAAGGCAGAAGCAAACTAACTTAATAATCAGGCACCTCCCTTCAGTGGAGGTGGCCTGATATACCAAAGGAAGAGCAGCTATTAGTCAAGGGGAGTGTCAGGTTGGGCCGTGCCGGCACCTAGAGTCACAGGAGAGGAGTGCACCTAGTGCACCGCTGATTGGTCACATGAATACGACCATTGTAATGTGCTCATGTGTGAGCCCGGTCAGGGGCGGACCCAGACTGTAGTGGGCCCTGGTGCAAGAAATTTTTCGGGGCCCCCCCCCCTGCCCCACATAGTGGCGACAAAGTAATGTAAACATACAGCCCAGCATAGCCGCCAGGTAATATTTACAGTCCAGCACAGCCTCCAGGTAATATATACAGTCCAGCACAGCCGCCGGGTAATATATACAGCCCAGCACAGCCGCCAGGTAATATATACAGCCCAGCACAGCCGCCAGGTAATATATACAGCCCAGCATAGCCGCCAGGTAATATATACAGTCCAGCACAGCCGCCAGGTAATATATACAGTCCAGCACAGCCGCCAGGTAATATATACAGCCCAGCACAGCCGCCAGGTAATATATACAGCCCAGCACAGCCGCCAGGTAATATATACAGAACAGCACAGCCGCCAGGTAATATATACAGCCCAGCACAGCCGCCAGGTAATATATACAGTCCAGCACAGCCGCCAGGTAATATATACAGCCCAGCACAGCCGCCAGGTAATATATACAGAATAGCACAGCCGCCAGGTAATATATACAGCCCAGCACAGCCGCTAGGTAATATATACAGCCCAGCACAGCTGCCAGGTAATATATACAGCCCAGCACAGCTGCCAGGTAATATATACAGCCCAGCACAGCTGCCAGGTAACATATACGCTACAGCCCAGCACAGCCGCCAGGTGACATATACGCTACAGCCCAGCACAGCCTCCAGGTAATATATACAGACTAGCACAGCCTCCAGGTAATATATACAGCCCAGCATAGCCTCCAAGTAATATATACAGCCCAAAAACAGCCTCCAGTTAATATATACAGCCCAGCATAGCCTGGTATAACATATATAGCCCAAGACAGCCTCAAGGAGGATATATATATACTAGAAGTGTGCCTGATGCTTTCGCATTGGAGGGCGAGGATCGGTGCGGCGGCGCGATGCGGGGGGCGGCTAAGTGGACACACACACACCTACACACACAGACACACACCTACACACCCCTTCCGGTCTCACCCATCGTTGATGGAAGCTTGAACCGGGAATGAAGTAGTCAGCGCAGGATGGAGGCTCGGTGGTCAGCACAGGATGGAGGGGGTTAATGGTGGAGGAGCATAGGGTCAGAGGGGGACTCCATCGTGAGTGTTGGAGCTCCCCCTGTGCCTGGCTGGGCTTCGGGGAGTGGTCCGGTGGCGGTGGCTGGTACTGGGCATGGCGGCTGCTGGCGGCGGGATGTGCAGCTGGGAGTGGTCCGGTGGCTGGTGCTGGCCATGGCGGCTGCTGGCGGCGGGATGTGCAGCTGGGAGCGGTCCGGTGGTGGTGGCTGGTACTGGGCATGGCGGCTGATGGCGGCGAGATGTGCAGCTGAGAGCGGTCCGGTGGCTGGTGCTGGCCACGGCGGCTGCTGGCGGCGAGATGTGCAGCTGGGAGCGGTCCGGTGGCTGGTGCTGGGTATGGCGGCTGATGGCGGCAAGATTTGCAGCTGGGAGCGGTCCGGTGGCTGGTGCTGGCCATGGTGGCTGCTGGCGGCGGGATGTGCAGCTGGGAGCGGTCCAGTGGTGGTGGCTGGTGGAGGGCATGGCAGCTACTGGCAGTGGGATGTGCGGCGGTGCCCATATCCAATATGGGGGCAGGCGCACTTCCGAGCCCGCACTGCATTCTGGGATACGGGGACGTAAGCTTATCCCCCTACCTGGGGGAGAAGCTCGGCTGCATCAAGGAAGGGGGGGCCCTAGGGGAGATCCTGGGGGAGGAGCTCGGCTGCATTAAGGAAGAGGAGGGGGCCTCTAGGAGTCCTAGGGGCCCCCCTTCCTTAATGCAGCTGAGTTTCACTCCCAGTGCCCCCCTTCTGAACGGGGGTCCATGGGGCCCCAGGAACGTCCCTTCCTTGTGGCATCCAAATCCTGGGACCCCCCCTCAAATCATGTTGGTGTGCTGTGGTCACTAACTGTTTCCCTCCCCAGTCCCACCAAAGCCCTGCTCTGGGGCTCTTACCTGGCTGGAGCCCTCCTCAGTCACCTCCAGAACTTGCTCATCGTCTCCTTGTCTCCTGGAGAGGGTGTGATTCTCCTGCCCCCCGGGTGACTCAGTGCCAGTGCAAAGCTGCAGGTGGGCGGCACAGCTCAAACCCGACTGCAGCAGCCCACGGGGGAGTAAATGCTGCGGCCGGCCGGCGGCTGCAATCTACCACCTCCCCCCTTCCCCGGGGACTCAGTGCCAGAGCAAAGCTGCGGGTGAGCGGAGCAGCTCAATCCCGACAGCAGCGGCCCACGGGGGAGTAAATGGCGCGGGCGGCCGGCGGCTGTAATCTACTAACACCCCCCCCCCCCACTTTGGTGACTCAGTGTCAGAGCAAGCTGCGGGTGAGCGGTGCAGCTCAAACCCGACAGCAGCGGCCCACGGGGGAGTAAATGGCGCGGGCGGCCGGCGGCTGTAATCTACTAACACCCCCCCCCATTTGGTGACTCAGTGTCAGAGCAAGCTGCGGGTGAGCGGAGCAGCTCAAACCCGACAGCAGCGGCCCACGGGGGAGTAAATGGCGCGGGCGGCCGGCGGCTGTAATCTACTAACACCCCCCCCCCCCACTTTGGTGACTCAGTGTCAGAGCAAGCTGCGGGTGAGCGGTGCAGCTCAAACCCGACAGCAGCGGCCCACGGGGGAGTAAATGGCGCGGGCGGCCGGCGGCTGTAATCTACTAACACCCCCCCCCATTTGGTGACTCAGTGTCAGAGCAAGCTGCGGGTGAGCGGTGCAGCTCAAACCCGACAGCAGCGGCCCACGGGGGAGTAAATGGCGCGGGCGGCCGGCGGCTGTAATCTACTAACACCCCCCCCCCCTTTGGTGACTCAGTGTCAGAGCAAGCTGCGGGTGAGCGGTGCAGCTCAAACCCGACAGCAGCGGCCCACGGGGGAGTAAATGCGGCGGGCGGCCGGCGGCTGTAATCTATCAGCACCCCCCACCCCCCTGGGGACTCAGTGCCAGAGCAAAGCACTCCCCCCGGGACTCACAGTGAGGGGAGTAGCACTCCTGCGGCCACTACCGCCCTCCTGTCAGAAAACTTAACGGACCGCCATGGAGCTTCAGGGGCCCCCTAGCTGGTCGGGGCCCTGGTGCGGCTGCACCAGCTGCACCACGGTAGTTCCGCCCCTGAGCCCGGTGGTCAGCTGACAGGAAGGGAACCCGGCGACAGCTCCGAGACACAGCATGCCTGGATGCCAGATGCCCGGTCGGTAGAGGAGCAGAGGATGCTGACCCGGAAGAGGTGAGCTGGGGAGTGGTGCCAGGGGACCTAACAGTATGATTGCACTCCCAGAGCCTGTAAGGCCCTGGCTTCACTTTATAGACCTAAAACCTGCTGGTTGGTCCTCTTTAAGCAAATTAAGGCTAGGGTCACACTGAGCTCTGCACCTGCGGCAGCCGCATTCCGTTACAGCAGAGCTCAGCCTGCTGTAACCGCCAATGGTAACGTCAGGAACTTCGGGCGAATGCTGCCCTTAGTTACCCGATGTGTACCATACTTACTGGCCACACACAAAGCTGCCTGGACTGCGGTAATCCTGAACGCAGAGAAAAACCGTGCAGGCAACGTTTTTCTAACCTAAAAGCTGCTTTTTGCACTATTGGTGAAAGCTATGATTTCAGTAGTCTCATAAACACTCTTGGTTTGTCTGTTTTTTTACTAAATTGGAAAACTGCTGCGTTTCCTTTTAGTCTGCAGCATGTCAACTCTTTGGGTACTGTTACACGTTGCAATATCGTTCCGATATCGCATACAATTTCACGGAAGCACGTACATTTTTGGCACTTGTCCAAGATCGCATAGTAGATGTGTGGCACCCTGTGCGGGGCACCACAGGAACTCTTAGGGCATGGATGGGAAGTACACAGCAAGCAGACCCCACTAACTACAACACACCTTTCACCCCAGACCTGTAGGGGGAGCTCCACTGGTTGCCTTAAGCCAGTTCCCCCTATAAATACGGGTCCTGGAGGGAGAAACAACAGAGTGTGCAGTCACTAGAGAACTGTAAACAGCTAGGAGTGCTGACCTGGTACTGTAGCCACACTAGGCCCATACCAGTAACACCTGGAAAGTGGAAGCCCCTCAAAATAGGGGTCATAGGAACAGGAGACAAGTACCGAATAGGATACACCACTGCTTGCTGTGGAACTCCTGAAGTGTCTACCTCATCCTCGGTCGAGCGTACCTGCAACATCAGTAAAAGGTACCGAAAAGACTTGTGTGTATGTGTCCCTCATTCCGGTCGCACAATACCGACCGCGCTACTATATTATCTTCAACTCCATTAACTGACTCCGGGGACTCCCGCTCGTCCTGTGGGGAACGCTTCCCATCTAGCTGCCACACATCCCCCGGAGGCCCAAGCAGCGCCGGTGCAATCACCGGATACCCACAGGTGGCATCACGAGACAGACTTTTACTCCCAAACTACCCCTTCCCTTTACTTTGACCACCGGGCCCTTCTGGCATCCTGCACGGAACCGTGACAATAGCGATTGGCCGAGGCCTGAGCACCCGGCTACGGTGAGTCAGATGTTACACGTAGCAATCACACCTCCAACCTGCGATGATCCGGCGTCCCGGAAGTCGGCGACCAAATCGGGCAGCCGATTTTGCAGATCGTAGTTGCGCCGTCACACAGCACAACCACATAGGCAATGTGGGCGTACTTTTCACCCAGCTTAGGACATAGGCGTACCTGAGTTAATTTTTTAACCGCACCCAGAACACTCCCATTGGTCAGCCAACTCAGACAGAATGGTGGCGACATGGATGCTATTGCACATTATATCATCTTGAAAATGATGCCAGATGTGATGAGTATCATCTCCAGCAACACACTGCGGCATCGCCAAACTGGCAGACAGGCACGCTAGTGTACTGCAGTGTGTTTCGGCTAAATGTATGGACAATCTGGCCGTCTACTGTACAAGTTGGTAATGTGGCACCCCACTAAGAGTGCGTCACAAAAGGGTACTACACCCTTGACCGAAGGTGTCGTATTCTTTGTTTTAGTAATGAGTAGGATAATCCTGAAGCTCCATCAACCACATGCAACACCTAGTGTTAGAGGACCAATTAGACACCCGTTACTAGAGTAACCGGTCATGGTGGGAGGAGAAGCTAGGTTATATAGCAGTGGGGAAGGCAGCAAGGAGTTAGTGAAGGAGTGAGAACCGGGAAGTCAAGCCAAGTCGAGATGAGAGAGAAGCTACAGGACAGGAGCTGCGCAGATGTAGTGTAGCACCCTGGCACCTTGGTTGGGGCACCACAGAACCCTTGGTACACAAATGGAGTGGAAACAGCAAGCAACACTCACCACTTACAACACCTTAGAACACCTGTTTCACCCAGGCCTCTAGGGAGAGCTCCACTGGTCACCTTGAGCCAGTTCCCCCTATAAATAGGGTCCTGGGGGGAGAAACACCAGAGTGTGCAGACGCTAGGAGAGCTGCAGGAAGTGTGCAACCTCTGGTACTAGAGGCATACTAGGCCCAAACCAGCACGACTAGCTAGTGAGAGACCCTTGTAACTGGGGTCACAGGAAAGGAGAAAGCACCTCTCAGGGACACAAGAGTTACCCTAACTCTCCCTCACGATCCGGTTACTGCAACCGAAGCTGTGAGAGCTACAACGCCAGTCACAGAGAACCAGCATCTCTAACAGGGAGTTCAGCCCCCTGTTCACCTAAAGCACCCACGGATGAGAGCCCAGGGAAGAGGATAGACGTATCATCACCCCTTTAATAGCGCCCTCAGTGCAGTTAACCAGGTGAATCACGTTCCACCGAACGTACAACCCGGTCCGGCTGGATTCTACATCCACCCGAACCCACCAGAAGAGCAGACAAAGGAAGCCTACACACTGCTTGCTGTGAAACTCCAGGAGTGGCAACCTGATCACCCGGTCCGAGTGTACCTGTTGCCACCATTAAAGGTACCTAAAAGACTTTGTGTGTTTGCGCCTTATTCCTGGACATAACCGCAGCATTGTATCAGCTGCCATATACCATCAGTGCATCTCCTGGCTCCGGGGACACCCGCTCGTCCTGTGGGGAGCTTTCCATCTTGTTGCATTACATCCCCGGAGGCCCAAGCAGCGCCGGTGAAATCACCGGCATTCCCGCAGGTGGCGTCACTCACGACAAGAATATTAAACCATTACTGTTCAGCCAACCCCTATTGATCTGGACCACCGGGCCCCACAGCAGCAGGCGCGGTTCCGTGACAGGGAGAAGAAAACGCCTGCCTCGTGAAGTCCCGGTCACGGTGAGTCAGTAGCAGAGTGGAAAAAGAGACAGCTAACTGGGAGGGCACCTCAACCTGGTGACCCAGAAGAGAAAGGGGCCAAGAGTAGAACGGGTAATCCAATACCCTTGCCCAGTCCACACCCGGAGTACCAGCTCCGACATGGTCCAGCAGGTTACATCCCTGGACCACAGAACCCGGAGTGGTCGTAGGCTTTACAGGAGCACGACCCACCAACAAAACATCTACCGCAGCTTATACCAGGAGCACCCACCATTGCAGGCCAGGGCCCACGGAGAGAATTACGTGCAGCGGAATCCCAACCGAGGGTCTTCAGTGCTCTTATGCGGGTATACCAGAGCAGCGAAGTGAAGGTACAGACAGTGATAGAGAAGGACTTCAGTGGAGCTTTAGAGGGACACTACTCATTGCAAGAACCACCCGGTCCACTACCTGGCAATGAGAACTGTGTTACTTTGTATGCTGCAGAATATCAGAGTAAATACCCGTTCAGAGTGAGCAACGTGTCCGAGCTTTATTCCATGAACTGTTCTTCACCTGCATTGTTACACAGTGACTGCGCTGCCGTACTACACTATTATTTCCTACTTCCAACACTCCGGAGATCCCGCTCGTCCTGTAGGGAGCGACTCCATCTTGCTGCCGCCCATCACCCCGGAGGTCCAAGCGTCACGAACAAAAACTTTATTTTATTTCTTTATTATTTTTCCTTTTCCCTTTTTACATTGACCACCGGGCCCACAGCCTCAGGCACCGCCACCTGTGACCTACAGACTGCGCCTGAGACCTGAGTCCCCTGGCCTGGGTGAGTCAGTAACCTACACACAGGAAGTATGGACATGTCTATGTACATTATATAGCATTATCCAAATTATGTGGCTGCCAAATGTATGTATGTGTTTCCACATATGTACATATGTCTCAATCAGACAATATAGATGTGACCATGTGTGTGGACTAGGGATGAGCGAGTATGCTTGGCACTACTAGGTACTCGCAGGAATATCTCGGTACTCGGGGTACTCAGCGAGTACCGAGTAATCTCGCGATACTCTTGCTATGCTCGGGGTCCACCTCCCTGCATGTTCGCACTCTTTACAGAGCCAGCCCGCATGCAGGGATTGGCTGACAGACACTGTAATGCCACAGCCATGTTGGTTGTGGCATTACAGTGATTGGCTGGTCGCACAGCGTCATCAGGTCTTTATAAGATCTGACGGCGCTGTGCTCGTCACTCTGCTCCACAGACAGTCAGTGTAGGGAGAGCTGCTGCTGATTGAGGGACAGATTTGTGGCCTTTCAGCTAGTGTAGGCACAGGGCTGCCAGTCTAATTACCACAACAGTCCTTCTGAGGACTAATAGAGCTGTATACAGGCAGGCAAGGAGGCAGAGTATATAGCAAACTTCGTTGTGCCAGTATACCAGCCTGCATCACATCTGGGGCTGGTGTACGGGCTGGAAATCTCATCCATCCATCCCAAAACAGTGCTTTTAGGGATTAATTTAGCTCTCTATAGGCAGGAGTAGGTTTTAGTGCAAATTAGGATACACCAAAAGACTCGCTATTCTCGTCAGCGTTTGTGTCTGACCCGTCCACCTGCAGGGCCTTAATCTCTAATCTCAGTGTCGTGCTAAAAAACAAATCTTGTCTGCACTCATTTAGCATCTTAGTGCAGCTGCAGTAGGTTGCAGCGTAAATTAGGATACGCCAAAAAACTCGCTATTCTCGTCAGCGTTTGTGTCTGACCAGTCCACCTGCAGGGTCTTAATCTCTAATCTCAGTGTCGTGCTAAAAACCAAATCTTGTCTGCATTCATCCAACATTTGTGTGCGCCAGGAGTGGGTTGTAGCATAAATTGGCATACGCCAAAAGACTCACTATTTTCATCAGCGTTTGTGTCGGACCAGTCCACCTGCAGGGCCTCAATCTCTAATCTCAGTGTCGTGCTAAAAACCAACTCTTGTCTGCATTAATCTAACATTTGTGTGCGCCAGGAGTAGGTTGTAGCGTTAATTAGGATACGCCAAAAGACTCGCTATTCTCGTCAGCATTTGTGTCTGACCAGTCCAACTGCAGGGCCTTAATTTCTAATCTCAGTGTCGTGCTAAAAACTAAATCTTGTCTGCATTCATCTAACATTTGTGTGCGCCAGGAGTAGGTTGTAGCGTAAATTAGGATACGCCAAAAGACTCGCTATTTTCATCAGCGTTTGTGTCTGACCAGTCCACCTCCAGGGCCTTAATCTCTAATCTCAGTGTGCTGCTAAAAACCATTTCTTGGATGCCTTCATTTAGCTGTATACAGTCAGCACAACATTGAAAATGCGCAAGGCCGGTGGCAAGGGACAAGGAACTGGACGTGATGGTGGTGCAGGCAGAGGCCGAGGCCGTGTGCAAGCTCAAATTGCGCCACGACAAACGCCCACATCATCTCGCTCGACCTTCCTGTCCCAATTTCTAGGGGACTGCAGCAGTACTCCACTATTAAACCAAGACCAGTGTCAACAGGTTGTTAGTTGGATAGCGGATAATGCTTCCAGTCAGTTTGGCACCACCACAAATACCCTGTCTTCCACATGGTCAAGTGTCAGTAGCCATGAGACTGGACCGCACATTCCACACCTTGATACTCCTGCCTCCCATCATGCCGAGTGCCCGGCCCCGGACATAACTGATCCCACACTTGGACGCTCTGAAGAGCTGTTCACTTATCCATTCGTAGATTCTGGCCTGTCGCCAGCTCCAGTTGAAGTGGGTCATGAGGAGATCATATGTACCGACGCTCAAATATCTGGGCAGCCACGGTTTCACGAAGGCAACGGTGGGAACGTGTCTCAACAAGAGGTGGACGATGATGCGACACAATTACCAGAAAGTCATGAGGAGGAACAGGGTGCGGAAGTGGAAGACGACGTGGTGGTTGATCCAGTAACTGGCCCAACCTGGCAGGAGGACATGCAGAGCGAGGACAGCAGTGCACAGGCGGAGTTAGGCTTAGCAACACAACAGGCCGGAAGAAGCAGGGTGGTGTCTGCAGGCAGAAGGCAGGCAACCGTTCCCCGGAACAACAACACGAGTGAAGTTGCCATTACAACTGTTAGGTCTTCCCGAGTCTGGCTGTTTTTCTGTTGAGTTGTGGACAGCTCTGAAACAGCAGGCAGATCACTGGCTCACACTGCTGAACCTACAGCCAGGCATGGTCGTGTGTGACAATGGCCGGAACCTTGTGGCGGCTCTGAGGCGAGGCGAGCTGACACATGTTCCATGCGTGGCCCATGTGCTCAACCTCGTGGTTCAGCGGTTTATGAAATCCTACCCCGAGCTGTGTGATCTGCTCGTTAAAGTACGCCGCCTGTGTGCCCATTTTAGAAAGTCACCTACTGATTCTGCCGGCCTTGCCGGCTTTCAGCGGCGCTTGCAGCTTCCGGCTCACAGACTGGTGTGTGATGTCCCCACGCATTGGAATTCCACACTGCACATGTTGGTCAGGATTTGTGAGCAGAAGAGGGCAGTTGTTGAGTACCAGCATCAACTAGGCCGTCAGTATATGGTTCAAACTCCACACATAAGACCTCAGGAGTGGACATGGATGTCCGACATATGTAGCGTCCTCCAAAAGTTTGAGTACTCCACCAAGATGGTGAGGGGCGAAGACGCCATCATTAGCGTCACCATCCCGCTTCTCTGTCTTCTAAAACGCTCTCTGCTCAAAATCAAAGACGATGCATTGCAGGCGGAGCACGATGACTTGCAGCAAGAAACCGTACTGGGTGATTACACACAGCCCAGCCTCACCTCATCCCAACGTGCATTGGAGGACTATGACGAGGAGGAGTATGAAGAAATGGAGCTACTTTCATGCGGAATTGACGGTAATACATGCACAACCGTCAGACCGTTGGTTGAGCGTGGATGGTCAGAGGACAGGGGAGAGGAGGAGGAGGAGGCCAGCATGGCCAGTCATGCTGTTGGTGAGGACCCTGAAGTCTTGCCTGTCAACAGTCTGGCGCACATGGCAGAAAATGCTACGCTGCCTGTCTCGTGACCCTCGCGTTATCGAGATCTTGGCGGACACTCATTACTGGTTGGTGACACTTTTAGACTCACGCTACAAAGAGAACTTTATTTCTCTTATTCCCGAGGCGGAGAGGTCTACAAAAATGCTGCAGTACCAGAAGGCCATAGTCGCGGAATTAGTTAAAAAATTCCATTCTGAAAACGCTAGTGGCTGAGGTCACGATTCGGTGGACAACCAAGGCGTCCGGCCGAGAGAGGCACAAGTCCAATCCAGCAGAGGTAGGGGAAGACTCTCTAAGATCTGGGACAGTTTTCTCAGCACCTCCCGTAGCACAGGCCCTGAGGTGCGGGGTAGTGTCATAAGGACTGCAAAGTTTGCCAAGATGCTGAGGGAGTACCTTGCCAATCGTACTAAAGTGCTCCTAGACTCCTCTGTGCCTTATAATTATTGGGTATCCAAGCTGGACACATGGCAGGAATTGGCTCTCTACGCCTTGGAAGTTCTGGCCTGCCCTGCCGCTAGCGTTTTGTCAGAGCGTGTTTTTAGTGCCGTAGGTGGAATCATTACAGATAAACGCACCGGCCTGTCAACTGAAAATGCTGACAGGCTGACTCTGATCAAGATGAACAAAGGTTGGATTGGGCCTGACTTCACCACACCACCACCAAATTATAGCAGAATTAAAATTTTGTGCCGGTAGATTGCCATGCACCTCCGCACACCGACACATCGGTACACACTTCGTGTCTTTGGCTACTTAATGTACTGCCCCACCTTCTCCTCATCCAACACCATCATATGATAAGTGTGACCGTGGTTCATGATGCCACAAAACCATATTTTTTTTACATCATATTTATGATGATGATGATGACCCTAACCGTTCAAAAGTTAGGCATTAGTTTCATGTATACCCCCCAGGGGTAAATGTTTTAGTCCATGCTTACAGAATGGGCATTTCAAGTACAGGAGACCAGCTCCTTTGTAATGGGAACAATTTTTAGAGGCTCTCCTCCATGTTTCTTACCAGGGGCATCTCAATGCCTCCCAATTTTTGGCAGCCCTTCCAAGGGCAATCCCACAAAAGACCCACTTCCTTAAAATGGGCACATTATTTAAAGAGGCTCTCATGCACACCTCTATCCAGGAGCATCAGAGTGCGACACAATTTTTGGCTTCCCTGCCTAGGGCAATACTACAAAAGACTAAAAATACTATTTTTTCCGGATCCACATTAAAGGGACATATGCTAAGAAATAATGAATAATGCTATATCTTCTTCGGTCTCCACTATGAATTATACGTATTGTGTATTGTCTATTTGTAAATGTACTATATGGACTGCACCCCATAACAATTATTTGTTGTTATAATATAAATAAATTTTTTTTTTTTTTTTTTTTTTTTTGCCATATTATACAATTTATTATAGTTGAATCAGTATATGAAGGATGGTATGCATGTCTCATATTTTGAACTTTTTCAGTAGCCTTCTTTTTCTTTGGGAATTTTCTCCCTTTGAGGAATCCTCCTTTTAGGAGTTTCCCTTTGGGAGTTCTCCTTCTAGGAGTTTTCCTTTGGCATTTCTCTCCAGTCTTTCTCTGGATTGCAGGTTACAACTTACAATGGGAACACCATGCCCTAAATTACCTTGCAGAATTTGAGGTTTCACATGTGTGCTCATTTGTCTCTTAATTGTCAATGTATATATTGTCTGTATGTCTTGAAGTTCATTGTCCTTGATAAAGTCTATCGAAACGCGTCTGACCGGGTTGCACCCGCAAGATGTTGCTTTTAAATATTTTTATATGAGCACTAAATAAAGGAATATCCATTTTGAAGAAATATGGACCCAGTGTGCTGAACTTTCTTTGAAATTTGTCTATGGACCTGGTGGATACCAGCCACTCTGCACACCTGGGATCGGATCATTGGAGGCGAGGGCGAGCTGCCTGTTTTGCATTTATTCACTTAACTACAAAAGAACCACTTCCTTAAAATGGGCACATTTTGCACGCCTCTATCCAGGGGCATTGGGGTGCCTCCAAATGTTTAGCCACCCTGCTTAGGACAATACTACAAAAGACCCACTTCCTTAAAATGGGCACATTATTTAAAGAGGCCCTCATGCATGCCTTTATCCAGGGGCATTGGGGTGTCCCCCAATGTTTAGCAGCCCTGCCTAGGGCAATACTACAAAAGACCTACTTCATAAAAATGGGCACATTATTTAAAGAGGCCTTCATGTACGTCTCTTCCCAGGGGCATTGAAGTGCCTCCCAACTTTTGGCAGCCCTGCCTAGGACAATCCTACAAAAGGCCCACCTCCTAAAAATGGGCACATTATTTAAAGAGGCTCTCATGCACGCCTCTATCCAGGGGCATCAGAGTGTGACACAAGTTTTGCCTATCCTGCCTAGGGCAATACTACAAAAGAACTGTGGCACCCTGGCACCTGTTGGGCACCACAGAAATCCTTAGGTACAAATGGAGTAAGTAACAGCACAGCAAAACCCACAAACACAAACAACACTTAGAACACCTGGTTTCACCCCGAGCCTCTAGGGGGAGCTACACTGGTGACTTCTAACCAGTTCCCCCTATAAAAAGAGTCTTGGAGGGAGAAACTTCAGAGTGTGGTAGACGCTACAAGAGCTGCCAGCCTGTGTGAAACCTCCACCCTATGAGGAACACACTAGGCCCGACCAGCCTGTTAGCCAGTGGAGATCCCTGCAATTGGGATAATAGGAAGAAGGAGATCACCTCTCAGGAATACAGAGTTAATCCAACTCTTTCCAAATCGTCCGGTTACTGGAACCGAAGCTGTGGAAGCTACAAAGCCCTCACAGAGAACCAGCTACATCCAACAGGAGGTTTAGCCACCTGTTCCACCTGATGCACCCATCCACGAGAGCCCAGGGAAGAGTACTGATCCTGCTCAGACCCTTTTACAGTGCCCTCAGTGCTGTTAACCAGGTGAAGCAAGTTCCATTGAACAAACTGCCCGGTCCGGCTGGATTCCACATCCACCCGACCTTAGCACCAGAAGTAGAGAAAGGAAGCCTAACACTGCTTGCTGTGAAACTCCAGAAGTGCCAACTTCACTATCCCGGTCCGAGTGTACCTGACTATCATCCAGTAAAGGTACCTAAAAGAGACTTTGTGTGGTTGTACATTATTCTTGGATTCAGCGCGCAGCATCCGCAGCTGCCTCACAACATCTTGCGCAGCTCCCGGCTCCGGGGATTCCCGCTCATCCTGTGGGGAGCGTTCCATCTCGCTGTAGACCATCCCCCGGAGACCCGAACAGCGCTGGTAAAGTTACCAGAACACCCGCAGGTGGCGTCACGAAGACAAATCACCCCCACTATTCCGCCATTCCCCTATTGATCTGGACCACCGGGCCTACACCACCGCAGGCGCGGTTCCGTGACTGGAGGAGAAACAACGCCCGCTACGTGTACCCCCGGCTACGGTGAGTCAAGAATTTGGCGTCACGAACAGGATACGAGCAGGCCCGTTATCACGGGTATTGTGTGCTATTTATTGACTGTAAATATCGAACTGTACATTTGGTCCGCCATTGCTGCGCGAAAAGGCGGGAAAAGAAGGGGCGTGACTGTGCAGAGGGCGCGAAGATTGGCCCCGCCCCCACGCTCTGACGACTTCCTCCGTACGCAGCAGGAACCGGAAACTCCCGTGGTGCCTCACTCCTCACCGCGAGGCCGAGACTGCCGTTTGAAACCGAGGGAAAGGCTACGCTTAACTAAGGGGGAGCGACCATGAGTAACCGGCTCCCGATCACGCGGTGCCCCCGCTAGACCAAGCGGTACCTCAAAACATTCCTTTTGATGGACAGCAACAAGTCGGCGGTATGCTACCACAACCCGCTCCGATTATGCCGATGTCTCTACCCTACGTTCCTAGTGCAACCTGGTTACCCAAGTACAGCGGTGTACCCAGCACCTTGGAGAACTTCCAGAGGAAGATATGCCAAGCCCTGGACATGTACCCGATGACCGGTAAGCAAAGAGCTTCAGTTATTATGGGACAATTAACCGGTGCAGCCGAACTGCAGAGCCGCAGCTGGCCTGTAGAAGTTCAGGAATCTGTGGAGCAGATATTCGCTAGATTAACCCGGGTCTTTGAGTGCCATACCGAAGCTGGATTAAGACTGTCATTCTATCGTTGTAACCAAGGGGCACAAGAAAGTGTCCTTGATTATTCACTGCGCTTGCAAGAAGCATACAGACTGTTAAAACAAGTCGATCCTGATAGTGCTCGAGATGAGAACAAAGCGTTAATTGGACAATTTATTGTGGGCCTTAAACTATCTGAGGATAGGAAGCAAGCAAGCTGGTGGTCCATACAAAATCCAGGCGCAGAGTTTGACACACTGAGAGACTTAACAGTTTGGGGACAACGACTCGCTGAAGTACCCGATCCCGCTTCACCGCAGCAGCAGTACACTGACACCCCTTCCGTGCCGGCAGCAGCATCTCCAATCCCTGCGATTCAGTCCAGTGCACAGACTGTAACACCTGACCGGTTTGATCAACTGTGTGCTAATGTCGAGCAGCTGATGAAAGACGTGGCCAAGCTACAAGCTGGGAGAAGACCCAAGGCAGATGCAAGGCCATCGGACAAGATTCAACTCGCCGACAGTCCAGACGACGTCCCGTGGATGAGGAGAAAGACACAGCCGTCGCGAGGAAAACCTGCAGACCGCCTCAGTCCTGACAGGCGCCGCAACAGTCAGCAGAACAACTTAGGAGGACGCAATCTGCAATCCCGTCCTTTAAACGAGCGACCCTGGGCGAGAAGGGCCAACCCCAGGAGTAGACTGTCCAGGCCCTACGTCCAGCTGGGAACACAAGTATGTGGGAGACTGTCCATACTTACCAATCGTCATCGATGGCATCGCTATCTCCGCCTTGATAGACACTGGATCCCAGGTGACATCCATCCCCAGTACCCTTTACAAGCAGTTCTGGCCAGATGTTAAGCTAGAACCCCCTAACCCTGAGATGAACCTTGAAGCCACTAATGGTATTCCGGTTACCATAGAGGGACAGTGGGAAGCTACAGTAAAGGTGGGGAGGGTGCAGTTGAAAAACCAGGGTATCTTAGTGGTCCAGGATAAGCCTAACCACAAGGACCCATATGTCATATTGGGTACCAATGTCATGATCAAATGCCTCGATGAAGTGTTGTTTTTACTCCAACAGAGTGCTGAAGCCAGTAAACCCAGAGAAAAGAGGGCTATCCAAAAGCAGATCAGAGCTCTGGTGTATCAACAACAGGTAACCTTGTCAAATGGTGAGATTGGCAGAGTAAGAGTCACAGATCCCATTCCAATTGTGGTACCACCCAGAAGTGAAATGATGATCTGGTGTCGAGCAGCCATAGGCCTCAGAGGGCAGGACTACCAAGCTGTAGTAGAACCTGTAATGTCCGACAGTAGTCCTACGCTCTTGACAGCCAGAGGGTTAGTCGACGTAAGAAAGGGGAGAGTCCCCGTACGCATATTGAATTATGGTGATGACGAAGTCAGACTACCTAGATATGCAACTGTTGCAAAATTGTACCAAGTAAAAGATGATGCTGTGATTGATGTAAAATCCTCAAACCAAACAGTCACTGATGAACCCCCTCACTCCAAAGATCAGTTAGAGAAATGGTGTCAAGAACTCAGTGTGGGAACTGACAATACACCCTCTCACCAGAAAAATGGAGTGTACCGGGTAGTTCGGGAGTATGAGCAAGTGTTCAGCAAACACCCACTTGACTTTGGGAGGATCAAAGGGGTACAACATCATATCCCCACAAACAACCATGCACCCATCAAAGAAAGGTACAGGCCTATACCACCCACTCACTACCAGAAAGCAAAGGAAATGCTTCAGGACATGAAGAATGCAGGAGTCATTAGGGATAGCTGTAGTCCCTGGGCCGCACCACTAGTCCTGGTTAAAAAGAAAGATGGTAGTATGAGGATGTGCGTAGACTATAGGCAAATCAACAAAGTCACACACAAGGATGCATACCCGTTACCCCGTATAGAAGAGTCACTAGCTGCACTCAAATCTGCCAATTACTTCTCCACATTAGATCTTACTAGTGGGTACTGGCAGGTTGCCGTTGCAGAGGAGGATCGTGAGAAGACAGCTTTCACTACTCCTATGGGACTATGCGAGTTCAACAGTATGCCCTTCGGTTTGTGCAATGCCCCAGGCACATTTCAGAGACTGATGGAGTGTTGTTTGGGCCACAAGAACTTTGAGACTGTCTTGTTATACCTTGATGATGTCATTGTCTACTCTCAGACCTATGAAGATCACCTCCAACACCTGAGTGAAGTGTTCGAGTCACTGTCCAAGTACGGGATGAAACTGAAACCGTCCAAGTGCCACCTGCTGAAACCCAAGGTCCAATACCTAGGACATGTGGTCAGCGCCGAAGGAGTAGCACCGGATCCGGACAAGGTCACCGTCATCAAGGACTGGCCAGCACCCATCAACCATAAGGAGGTACGTCAATTTCTAGGACTGGTCGGGTACTACCGACGATTCATCAAAGGCTACACCAAGATAGCCGCCCCCATGCAAGATCTCTTAGTAGGTCAATCCAAAAACGGCAAGATCAGGGGACCCCCGTTCCACTGGGGCCCAGAACAGGACAAATCCTTCCAAACGCTGAAAGATGCTTTAACCGGAGAAGAAATCCTGGCCTACCCTGACTACAATCTACCGTTTTTATTGTACACCGATGCAAGCAATGAAGGTTTAGGAGCAGTCCTATCTCAATGTCAGCAGGGCAAGGAGAAGGTGATAGCCTACGCCAGCAGAAAGCTCCGTCCCACAGAAAGGAACCCGGAAAACTACAGCTCCTTTAAGCTGGAGTTCCTGGCCCTGGTCTGGGCGATCACAGAGCGTTTCAAACATTACCTGGCCTCCGCCCCGTTCACAGCTTTCACAGATAACAATCCTCTAACACACTTAGAGACTGCAAAGCTGGGAGCCCTAGAACAGCGTTGGGTAGCAAGACTCGCTAACTACGACTTCACTGTAAAGTACCGGGCAGGTCACAAGAACGGCAATGCTGATGCCCTGTCCCGAATGCCTCATCTTCCTGAAGAGGAGGAAGACATAGATGACCTAGAAGAGATTGAATTACCTGCTTTCCACCGTTCCGGTACAGCAACATGTCATCAGAGAAACCAGACACGTGTAGAGAGGACAGTGAACCCGTTACCTCACCATGACTGGAAGGAGGCTCAAGCCAACGACCCAGATGTCAGCCTGGTAAGGGATCTGAGGAAGCTGGGAAAAGGTGTATGACAGTCCGCGCCACCGGGTACCAAGGAATCACCTGGGATGCAGGAAGTTATTTCAAGCTTAATCTTTATTCTCCAACATGTTTCAGCGCTCCACCTGGCGCCTTCCTCAGGGAATTTATATTGGTACCAATTTATATTGGTAAGGGATCTGATCACTCAAGAACACGCCAATATGGACTCTGATGCCTCACCAAATGCTAAACGCCTGTGGAAGGAGAAAGGAAGGTTGTTCGTCTACCAAGGTAAACTATGCAGAAGATACCTCAATCCAAGAACCCATGAACTAATCTGGCAGATTGTAGTTCCCAAGACCGAAGTCCAAATGATCCTTGAAGCATACCATGATGATGCCGGACACTTTGGATGGAAGAAGCTGGAGAGACTCCTGAAGGATCGGTTCTACTGGGTCGGTATGAGAGGCTCCATTGACAAATGGTGTAAAAACTGTGGACCATGTCACCTTCGAAGGAAAGACCATCTAACTCAGAAAGCTCCGTTGCAACCAATTGTTACCACCAAACCTCTTGAAATAGTTGCTCTCGACCATGTGAAGCTTACCCCAAGTCGAACCGGGTACACCTACGCTCTCACCATCGTCGATCACTACTCAAGATTCCTGGTAGTCGTTCCAGTTAAGGATTTAACTGCTGAGGTAGCAGCCAAAGCGTTCCAGAGTTACTTCTGTCGCCCTCATGGGTATCCAGACCAGGTCTTAACTGATCAAGGACCAGCCTTCGAATCAGCTCTGTTCCAAGAATTCTTAGGGCTGTATGGGTGTAAGAAAATCCGCACAACACCTTATCATCCTCAAACGAACGGTTTATGTGAGAAGATGAACCACATAGTCATTGACATGCTCAAGACCTTACCAGTTGAAGAGAGAAATCAATGGCCAGAGAAACTTCCAGATCTCGTGGACATCTACAACCACATACCCGTCAGTTCGACAAATTACACACCTGCTTACTTGATGAGAGCAAGACCAGGTAAACTGCCTATTGATTTGCAGATGGGAACCGTTGAACCCACAGAAGATTCTTCTGACGAAGACTGGGTCAGCCAACGCCAAGAAAAGTACAGGAAAGTACAAGAGAGTGTTGAAAGAAACCTGGAAATCAGTAGAAACAAGCAAGAAAAAGACTTTAACAAGCACGCCTCAGCTGAACCACTAGCTATAGGTGATGTAGTGCTGAAAAGAAAAAGAAAAACCAACAAATTGGATAACAGTTGGGAATCTATACCCTAACCGTTATGCCGTCACACTTTGATAACTCAAAAACTTGTGTTATTAGCAAAGACAATGGGAATACTATTGCGACTGTTTCAAGGGATCATTTGAAGAAATGTCCGCCACAGTTAATCCCACAAGCAACCAGTTACCCTACTGTAACTAAAGATGAAGAAACAAAAGAAAATCTAGTCCTTACAGAAATTGGATACTTACCAGCTGATTGGCCACAAATAGGGGATGCATTCCTCATACCAGTTATGCACTTCTACCAGCCTACAGAGGATCAGCCAAAACCAAATCCAATTCCACAAGTCCAACAACAAGAAGTCCAAGTGCAAGAATTGCAGCCTGTTATCATGGAACCTGAGATTCCTGTAATCGGTCAGCCTGCTAGTCCCACAGTAAGAGAAGCCATTCCTAATCAACTACCTACAGAGGTCAGTCCAGTTGATAGACTCCGCACTTACTATGGTCTTACACAAAGCAGACATAGAGAATTACCAACCTCTTCGTACACTACACAAACAGCTTTGGAAACACCCACACTACGCAGATCCACACGTAGTACATTAGGTCAACCCCCACACAAACTTGGAGAATGGGTTTAAAATGTAGTGGAAAATGTAACCTGTAAGTGTTTGTATATAATACTGTTTTTCAAAACCTGTAAAAAGTAGTGTACAGAAGGGTGGAGGAACTGGGCTATGTCCCAAGTATACTAAGTTGGGGACAGAAAGCGCCTGGTAAGGTATAGAAGGTTAGTACCGGCCTCCCAAGCAGAGACACCCATAGGGAATGTATAAAGTTTACCGTGTATCCCTGGACTTTACCTTTTGCCCTTTTCAAAAACTTTGAACAATTGTCACAGGCCTTGTGTGACCACTAACTTTACCTTTTTCCAGCCTGCGGCAGATGGACTAGTGCCGTACGGACTGCTTTTCACCTTTTTCACATTTTTCACGCCTTTTCAGTGATTTTTGTGTTTTCTTTAAGACGTTGTAAATTGAATGTTATAATATGCTTAGTGTTAAGTTGTAAAAAGAACTTTTTGCTCAGCCGGGAGAACTGAGGTTAACTAAGGGGGAATGTGGCACCCTGGCACCTGTTGGGCACCACAGAAATCCTTAGGTACAAATGGAGTAAGTAACAGCACAGCAAAACCCACAAACACAAACAACACTTAGAACACCTGGTTTCACCCCGAGCCTCTAGGGGGAGCTACACTGGTGACTTCTAACCAGTTCCCCCTATAAAAAGAGTCTTGGAGGGAGAAACTTCAGAGTGTGGTAGACGCTACAAGAGCTGCCAGCCTGTGTGAAACCTCCACCCTATGAGGAACACACTAGGCCCGACCAGCCTGTTAGCCAGTGGAGATCCCTGCAATTGGGATAATAGGAAGAAGGAGATCACCTCTCAGGAATACAGAGTTAATCCAACTCTTTCCAAATCGTCCGGTTACTGGAACCGAAGCTGTGGAAGCTACAAAGCCCTCACAGAGAACCAGCTACATCCAACAGGAGGTTTAGCCACCTGTTCCACCTGATGCACCCATCCACGAGAGCCCAGGGAAGAGTACTGATCCTGCTCAGACCCTTTTACAGTGCCCTCAGTGCTGTTAACCAGGTGAAGCAAGTTCCATTGAACAAACTGCCCGGTCCGGCTGGATTCCACATCCACCCGACCTTAGCACCAGAAGTAGAGAAAGGAAGCCTAACACTGCTTGCTGTGAAACTCCAGAAGTGCCAACTTCACTATCCCGGTCCGAGTGTACCTGACTATCATCCAGTAAAGGTACCTAAAAGAGACTTTGTGTGGTTGTACATTATTCTTGGATTCAGCGCGCAGCATCCCGCAGCTGCCTCACAACATCTTGCGCAGCTCCCGGCACATTATTAAAAGAGGCCCTCATGCACGCTTCCATCCAAGGGCATTAGAGTGCCTTCCAACTTTTGGCAGCCCTGCCTAGGACAATACTACAAATGACCCACTTTCTTAAAATGGGCACATTATTAAAAGAGGCCCTCATGCACGCCTCTATCCAGGGGCATAGGGGTGCCTCCCAATGTTTAGCAGCCCTGCCTAGGGCATTACTACAAAAGACCCACTTCATTAAAATGGGCACATTATTAAAAGAGGCCCTCATGCACGCCTCCATCCAGGGGCATTGTGGTGCCTCCCAGTGGCGTAACTTCAGGCTCATGGGCCCCGATGCAAAAGCTCCAACAGGGCCCCCAATTATTGCAAATCTTTGATAGTATTAGTCTTTTTCTATAGGCCAAAGGGACTTTTGGGTCCCCCCTAGGCTGCAGGGCCCGGGTGCGATCGCAACCCCTGCACCTATTGTAGTTACGCCCCTGGTGCCTCCCAATTTTTGGCTGCCCTGCCTAGGGCAATACTACAAATGAAAACTACTAGAAGGTAAGCAGCATCAAAAAACCTTAACATCCATGCCAAAAACAGAAACCAA
Organism: Allobates femoralis; assembly: GCA_033576535.1. Classification (NCBI taxonomy): domain Eukaryota; kingdom Metazoa; phylum Chordata; class Amphibia; order Anura; family Aromobatidae; genus Allobates; species Allobates femoralis. Next base: position 350,661,363 of record JARQOC010000006.1, on the reverse strand, counting down.
ATGCACTTACAGGATGCAGTCAGAGCCCAAATGTGAAGCAAGCCCAGGTGCAGGCTGATAAATTACCTCAACCAGCAAGGTGTGGGAGGCGATTTGCCATGCATACAATGGGCCTGCATAGAGCACCATTCACACTGATACACATGATGCAGAGTGTCTGAAAGCTACCCAACCGCTCTACTGCCTGAGCATTGGGCTGCAAAGTACGATGCTTCTGCACCACTAGATGAATGGCACCCCTAGAGGCCCAACTGCACCCTGGATGGATAAAAAAGTGCAAAAAGTTTTTCATATGATAAAAAAACTTTTATAAATGGGATATTGGTTCATGTATTGGCCAAGACATTTAAGCTGATGATCCACGTCACGGATTCCCATGCTCATCAGTCCTATCAAAACTGTACAAAAACTACTAGAAAATAAGCAGCATCAAAAAATCTTACCATCCATGCCAAAAACAGAAACCAAATGCACTTACAGGATGCAGTCAGAGCCCAAATGTAAAGCAAGCCCAGGTGCAGGCTGATAAATCACCTCAACCAGCAAGGTGTGGGAGGCGATTTGCCATGCATGAAAATCAGACAGCATCGGATTCAAACTGATCCCTGCAATCGGATGCCAAATAGGCATCCGATTCCGACATTTTGCAGGATCTGTTTGATCTCTTGTCACCTCGCTCACGCTCCTCTCTGCCTCCTTTCATCTCGTTGTCCCCTGCTGTCCCCCTTCTGTCCCCCTGCTGTCCCCCTGCTGTCGCCCTGCTAGATATGAATTAATCGGATGCTCCTTCACCCCAACTACACCGCCTCCCTCCACCTCCTTCCCCTCCTTCGAACTGCACTCTGTTCGCATTTTCTCCCCCTGCAACCTCTAGCTCGCGGTCATCTACCGTCCCCCGAGACCCACCGACTCCTTCCTCGACCACTTCAACACTTGGCTTCTCCACTTCCTCTCCTCCGACATCCCCACCATAATCATGGGCGACTTCAACATCCCCATCGACACCCCCAACCCAGCTTACTCCCGACTCCTATCCCTGACCACCTCTTTCGGCCTCTCCTAATGGTCCTCCTCAGCCACTCACAAAGACGGCCACACGCTCAACCTCATCTTCTCCCGCCTCTGCTCCCTCACCGACCTCTCAAACTCGCCCCTCTTCCAATCTGACCACAACCTGTTGACCTTCTCCTCCTTCTTTCCCCCTACCTCACCCCCCCCCTTCGGAAACTCAGTCACCCGCGCAGAAACCTTAAACTTACCGACTTCAACTCACTCTTTCACTCCCTCCTCCCTCTCACAGACCTCGCCTCCTTACCCGACGTCAACACTGCTACCACTCTCTACAACTCCACACTAAGTGTGGCCCTCAACCAGGCTGCCCCCCTCACACACACCAAAACCCGCACACACAGACAACCCTGGCTCACCTCTCTCACACAAGAACTACGCCAAACGACCAGGGTCGCCGAACGGAGATGGAAGAAATACCACTCCACGGCCCACCTCACCATGTACAAGCAATACATCTCCAACTTCAAGGATGCACTCACCGCCGCAAAGCAAACCTATTTCTCTTCTTTAATCAACACACTGTCCCGAAACCCCAAACAACCATTCAAAACCTTCAACTCCCTACTCCGTCCCCCGGCACCTGCTCCTTCCCCCCTCATCTCCGCCGACGACTTCGCCACCTTCTTCAAACAAAAGATTGACAAAATTAGAGAAAGCTTTGGCCCAACGTCCACCCAACCCACCCCCATTACCGCCCAACCCTCCTTCACCAAAGGAAGCTTCTCCAGTGTGACTGAAGCCCAGCTCTCAGCTCTCCTGTCACGATCTCACCTCACCACCTGCGCCCTCGACCCACTCCCCTCCCATCTCATCCCAAACCTCACCACTGTCCTCATCCCTGCCCTAACCCACCTTTTCAACCTAACACTCACTACTGGCATATTTCCTTCATCCTTCAAACACGCCCTAATCTCACCCATCCTCAAAAAACCCTCCCTCGACCCTTCATCAGTCGCCAACTACCGCCCAATATCTCTTCTCCCTTTCGCATCCAAACTACTTGAACAACACGTCCACTCCGAACTGTCCTCCTACCTATCTTCCTACTCCCTCTTCGACTGCCTACAATCCGGTTTCCGACCTCACCACTCCACCGAAACAGCCCTTATTAAAGTCACCAATGACCTACTGACCGCAAAGAGTAAAAAACACTACTCTGTCCTCCTCCTCCTCAACCTATCCGCCGCCTTCGACACAGTTGACCACTCCCTCCTACTCCAAATCCTCAAATCCCTTGGTATCACCAACCTCGCCCTCAACTGGATCTCCTCATACCTTACGGACTGCACCTTCAGCGTCACCCACTCCCACACCTCTTCCTCGTCCTACCCCCTTACTGTCGGCGTCCCCAGGGATCTGTACTGGGACCGCTACTTTTCTCCATCTACACCCTTGGCCTAGGTCAACTCATTGAGTCCCATGGCCTCCAGTACCATCTCTACGCCGACGACACCCAGATCTACCTCTCCGGACCTGACATCACCTCCCTCCTGTCTAAAATTCCCCAATGCCTGTCCGCCATCTGATCTTTCTTCTCTGCTCGCTTCCTCAAGTTGAACATGGACAAAACAGAGTTCATTGTCTTCCCCCCCAGCCGCCCTCCCCCTCTACCAGACCTGTCAATCCTAGTCAATGACTGCTCCCTCTCCCCAGTCCCCCACGCAAAGTGCCTCGAGGTCACCCTAGACTCCTCCCTCCCCTTCAAGCCCCACATCCAAGCCCTTGCCACCTCCTGCCAACTCCAGCTCAAGAACATTTCACATATCCGCCCGTTTCTTGGTCATGACACTGCCAAAACCCTCGTCCACGTGTCGAGCCCATTGGGACGAGGGTACTCGGTACCGGACCGTGTCTGCTGCGGGGGAAGTCACGGGTGGTCCTGGTCCGGTCCGTTTCCCGGCCCCTGGCAAATAAAAGGGGTGTATTTACAGGGGATTGTCAGTCGTGACGCCACCCACCATATGCGGCCAGTGATAGGGCCGCCGCTGCTGCAGAACCTCTGGGGATGATGGAATGGCAGCTTAGGTGTAATAGTTCCAGTGGGTAGAACTGTATTCCCCGAGGCAGTGATGGTATAGTCTATAATGGTTATGAATGGTGAAGACGGGGTTAAAGGACACACACTCACGTTTGGTAGTCAAAAGTGCAATTCTCCTCTTCTCCTGATGCTGCAGCTTCTTCTAATCCGTGTGCAGAGCTGACAGGCTGGTATCTCTGCAGGTGGGAGCTCTCTGTTACTGAATGTAGGGCAAAGGTTGCAATCAATACACAGACTCACAGTTTTGCTGTTTTCCAAAGCTTTACTGCAGATGTTGTTGCAGGTTATAGTCCACGGAGTCTGTAATGGGGCTAAGCTCTCTCCCCACCCTGTCTGGGTCGTCAGCTTCCTCGTGTTACGCTGTGTGTGTGTCCTGGCTGCTGCGTCTAGTTAAGCTGCTGGGACTTCTCACTCTTTCTCTGTGTTCTGCTGGTACCACTTGGCTAGGCAACTTGAGTCCTCTGTGCTGTGCTGACCCCTCCGTGTTGCTTTGCACTGGTACTAGGGGCATCTAGAGATCCCACTGTTCCTGGATTCACTGTGCTGTGGGTGCCAGACACAGTACCGGATCCGATGTCCGTTCCGTGCGCTCTTCTGGGGCAAGTGAAGGTATCACTCCAGCTCCCAGACGTGTTCCTCTGTCTGTAGTTCTCCTGTTCCTCTGACCCTTGCTAGGTCTGCACTAAGTTCTGCACTAACTTGTGCTCTTCACAGCCCTGCTCCGAGCTGAACTGAGCTCTCCCTCATGAGCAGGAGTGTTTAAGGGAGTAGGTGGTGCTCCCCCTCCTGGCCCAGAGGTGCTAGTGTTTGTCAGTGTGTAGTGGGGAGAGAACCTATGTGGTGTTATTGTGGCATATTAACCCATGGGGTGCCACACACGACCCTCATCATCTCCCGCCTTGACTACTGCAGCCTACTGCTCACTGGCCTCCCTGCCTCTTCCCTTGCCCCCCTCCGCTCTAGCCTAAACTCAGCTGCCCATCTAATCCACCTGCCTCCTCGCTAGTCCCCTATCTCCCCTCTCCGCATGGCACTCCACTGGCTCCCCACCCCCCAAAGATCTCGCTTTAAAATCCTAACCCTGACTTACAAAGCCATCCACAACCTGTCCCCCCTACATCTCCGACATGGTCTCCCGATACCAACCCGCACGCAACCTACGCTCCTCACAAGAACTCCTTCTCTCCTCCCCCCTCATCTCATCCTCCCACAACCGCTTACAAGCCTTCTCCCGCGCCTCCCATAAACTCTGGAACTCTCTCCCCCAGCACGTCAGACACTCGCCTACCCTTAAGAGCTTAAAAAGAACCTGAAAACTCATCTATTCCAACAAGCCTACAACCTACGATGAGACCCAGGGCCGCTCCACCACACGCTTGCCGCTTCCCCTCCTATCGTGTCCTTCCCACCCCTGTAGACTGTGAGCCCTCGTGGACAGGGTCCTCTCCCATCTTGTATCAGCAAGCCTTGACTGTTCATATGTACTGTACCTGTTCTTGTTACCCCCATTTCTTATGTAAAGCGTCATGGAACCAATGGCGCTATATAAATAATAATAATATTAATAATAATAATAATCGGATGACAACAGCTGTCCAGACCTGCATCCCACCACAAGGAGCACTCACGAGCAATCCTCAGGCCAAATACATTCCATTGCATTGTCAGTGACAAAGTGAGGGATTGGGCCCCTCCCCCCATTGCCGGGGCATTACTCCCCCGTTGCCGGGGCATTACCCTTGTAACATTGGAGTGCTGCTCAAACTGTTGGGGTGCAGATGTGGGACCTTATTTTCAGAGATGATGTCCTCCACCCAACTCTCAAAAAGCTGAAGGATCTTCAGGAGAGATGGGTAGTCGAGCTGCGCTATCAGACCGTCACTCTGTAGCGTTGTCATCCGTCCTATACTTGCAGTGTGTACCATGACCCGTGCAATGAGGCCCATATACAGAGTCAAGTTTGAGACCCTTGATTTAAGCATTCACTCCATCTTTTCTAAAGTATACACACACATAGATTAATTGTTACCTATCTAATCGCATGATGACAGGTGTCCAGACCTGCATCCCACCACAAGGGGCACTCTGGAGTAATTCTGGGAGCTGAATTCATTGCATTGTCAGTGACAAAGTGAGAATTTGGGCCCCTAACCCCATTTGTCTCGGAGCATTGACCCCACCTGAGTGCTGCTCAAGCTGTTGGGGTGCAGATGTGGGACCCTATTTTCAGAGATAATATCCTTCACCAAACTGTCAAAAACCTGAAAGTGTCTTCCGTAAAGCTGGGTAGTCGCCTCTGTAGCTGTCATGTCATACTTTATATGGTCCTAATGTGTAAATCATTCACTGCATTGAGAGAAACAGCACGTAGCCCTTGTATGGCACCAGGAGCCCACACACAGCCCTTGTAATTACACTTTCAGCCTGTGTATCTCAACAGAGAGAGGCAAGACTTTGTTAACCTATTCTATTTTGTTATAGCTAAGAACAGTTAGTTACTATCCCGGGCAACACCGGGGACTACAGCTATAAGCTGAAAAACATATATTTAAAAAAAAAATCCGGCCTCCTCCACCCCTTAATAGCCGGCCATCTCTCACCTTTTTCCCCAAAACTATGAAACCATTGTCATGGTCTTGGGGAAATTCAATTACCGGTTATAACGCATTATGTACAGGATGTAAAACTATACAGTACCAAAAAGATGAAATTATTATAGGCATGTGTTAATGTTACAATGAAAAAAAAATTCTCTCTTACCCAACACAGCACTATAGGTGTTAGTGCTATTATGGATGAGATGAAATGTAACTACCGGTATAAAAAATGTAAAGTATCTCACACATGCCTATAATTGAGATGAGACCCATATGCACAGTATCTCATTCTTTTGTTGATGTCATTATCACACATTGTCAGCTATCTATGTTCCTGCCTATCATGATATGACTCCCGAGACAGCCCTCAGTTCTGCTCTATATCTCTGTAGTAAGCTCAGTTCTGCTCTATATCTCTGTAGTAAGCTCAGTTCTGCTCCCTTATCTCTGTAGTAAGCTCGGTTTTGCTCCATATCTCTGTAGTAAGTTCGGTTCTGCTCCATATCTCTGTAGTAAGCTCGGTTTTGCTCCATATCTCTGTAGTAAGTTCGGTTCTGCTCCATATCTCTGTAGTAAGCTCGGTTCTGCTCCATATCTCTGTAGTAAGCTCAGTTCTGCTCCATATCTCTGTAGTAAGCTCGGTTTTGCTCCATATCTCTGTAGTAAGTTTGGTTCTGCTCCATATCTCTGTAGTAAGCTCGGTTCTCGCTCCATATCTCTGTAGTAAGCTCAGTTCTGCTCCATATCTCTGTAGTAAGCTCAGTTCTGCTCCATATCTCTGTAGTAAGCTCGGTTCTGCTCCACATCTCTGTAGTAAGTTCGGTTCTGCTCCATATCTCTGTAGTAAACTCGATTCTGCTCCATATCTCTGTATTAAGCTCGGTTCTGCTCCCATATCTTTGTAGTAAGCTTGGTTCTGCTTCCATATCTCTGTAGTAAGCTCGGTTCTGCTCCCATATCTCTGTAGTAAGCTCGGTTCTGCTTCCATATCTCTATAGTAAGCTCGGTTCTGCTCTCTTATGTTTGTAGTAAGCTCAGTTCTGGTTCCATATCTAAGGCTAGTTTCACATTGCGCTTTTGTTAAATCCGATGCTGTCCGATGAAAATCGGACAGCTTCGGATTCAAACTGATCCCTGCAATCGGATGCCAAATAGGCATCCGATTCCGACATTTTGCAGGATCTGTTTGGTCTCCTGTCACCTCGCTCCCCCTCCTCTCTGCCTCCTGTCATCTCATTGTCCCCTGCTGTCCCCCTGCTAGATAAGAATTAATCGGATGACAACAGCTGTCCAGACCTGCATCCCACCACAAGGAGCACTCACGAGCAATCTTCAGGCCAAATACATTCGACTGCATTGTCAGTGACCAAGTGAGGGATTGGGCCCCTCCCCCCGTTGCCGGGGCATTACTCCCCCCGTTGCTGGGGCATTACCCTCGTAACATTAGAGTGCTGCTCAAACTGTTGGGGAGCAGCTGTGGGACCCTATTTTCAGAGATGATGTCCTCCACCCATCTCTCAAAAAGCAGAATGGTCTTCAGGAGAGATGGGTAGTCAAGCTGCGCTATCAGATGGTCACTCTGTAGCACTGTCATCCGTCCTATGCTTGCAGTGTGTACCATGACCCGTATAATGAGGCCCATGTTTTCCCCCTGCAGTCCCCCTGCTGTCCCACTGCTAGATAAGAATTAATCGGATGACAACAGCTGTCCAGACCTGCAAACCACCACAAGGAGCACTCACAAGCAATCCTCAGGCCAAATGCATTCCATTGCATTGTCAGTGGCAAAGTGAGGGATTGGGCCCCTCCCCTCGTTGCCGGGGCATTACCCTCGTAACATTAGAGTGCTGCTCAAGCTGTTGGGGTGCAGCTGTGGGACCCTATTTTCAGAGATGATGTCCTTCACCCAACTCTCAAAAATCTGAAGGGTCTTCCGTAAAGCTGGGTAGTCGCCTCTGTAGCTGTCATGTCATACTTTATATGGTCCTAATGTGTAAATCATTCACTGCATTGAGAGAAACAGCACGTAGCCCTTGTATGGCACCAGGAGCCCACACACAGCCCTTGTAATTACACTTTCAGCCTGTGTATCTCAACAGAGAGAGGCAAGACTTTGTTAACCTATTCTATTTTGTTATAGCTAAGAACAGTTAGTTACTATCCCGGGCAACACCGGGGACTACAGCTATAAGCTGAAAAACATATATTTAAAAAAAAAATCCGGCCTCCTCCACCCCTTAATAGCCGGCCATCTCTCACCTTTTTCCCCAAAACTATGAAACCATTGTCATGGTCTTGGGGAAATTCAATTACCGGTATAACGCATTATGTACAGGATGTAAAACTATATAGTACCAAAAAGATGGAATTATTATAGGCATGTGTTAATGTTACAATGAAAAAAAAATTCTCTCTTACCCAACACAGCACTATAGGTGTTAGTGCTATTATGGATGAGATGAAATGTAACTACCGGTATAAAAAATGTAAAGTATCTCACACATGCCTATAATTGAGATGGGACCCATATGCACAGTATCTAATTCTTTTGTTGATGTTATTATCACACATTGTCAGTTAGCTATCTATGTTCCTGCCTATCATGATATGACTCCCGAGACAGCCCTCAGTTCTGCTCTATATCTCTGTAGTAAGCTCAGTTCTGCTCCATATCTCTGTAGTAAGCTCGGTTTTGCTCCATATCTCTGTAGTAAGTTCGGTTCTGCTCCATATCTCTGTAGTAAGCTCGGTTTTGCTCCATATCTCTGTAGTAAGATCAGTTCTGCTCCATATCTCTGTAGTAAGCTCGGTTCTGCTCCATATCTCTGTAGTAAGCTCAGTTCTGCTCCATATCTCTGTAGTAAGCTCGGTTCTGCTCCATATCTCTGTAGTAAGCTCGGTTCTGCTCCATATCTCTGTAGTAAGCTCGGTTCTGCTCCATATCTCTGTAGTAAGCTCGGTTCTGCTCCATATCTCTGTAGTAAGCTCGGTTCTGCTCCATATCTCTGTAGTAAGCTCGGTTCTGCTCCATATCTTTGTAGTAAGCTCGGTTCTGCTCCACATCTCTGTAGTAAGCTCGGTTCTGCTCCATATCTCTGTAGTAAACTCGATTCTGCTCCATATCTCTGTATTAAGCTCGGTTCTGCACCCATATCTTTGTAGTAAGCTTGGTTCTGCTTCCATATCTCTGTAGTAAGCTCGGTTCTGCTCCCATATCTCTGTAGTAAGCTCGGTTCTGCTTCCATATCTCTATAGTAAGCTCGGTTCTGCTCTCTTATGTCTGTAGTAAGCTCAGTTCTGGTTCCATATCTAAGGCTAGTTTCACATTGCGCTTTTGTTAAATTCGATGCTGTCCGATGAAAATCGGACAGCTTCGGATTCAAACTGATCCCTGCAATCGGATGCCAAATAGGCATCCGATTCCGGCATTTTGCAGGATCTGTTTGGTCTCCTGTCACCTCGCTCCCCCTCCTCTCTGCCTCCTGTCATCTCATTGTCCCCTGCTGTCCCCCTGCTAGATAAGAATTAATCGGATGACAACAGCTGTCCAGACCTGCATCCCACCACAAGGAGCACTCACGAGCAATCTTCAGGCCAAATACATTCGACTGCATTGTCAGTGACCAAGTGAGGGATTGGGCCCCTCCCCCCGTTGCCGGGGCATTACTCCCCCCGTTGCTGGGGCATTACCCTCGTAACATTAGAGTGCTGCTCAAACTGTTGGGGAGCAGCTGTGGGACCCTATTTTCAGAGATGATGTCCTCGACCCATCTCTCAAAAAGCAGAATGGTCTTCAGGAGAGATGGGTAGTCAAGCTGCGCTATCAGATGGTCACTCTGTAGCACTGTCATCCGTCCTATGCTTGCAGTGTGTACCATGACCCGTATAATGAGGCCCATGTTTTTCCCCTGCAGTCCCCCTGCTGTCCCACTGCTAGATAAGAATTAATCGGATGACAACAGCTGTCCAGACCTGCATCCCTCCACAAGGAGCACTCACGAGTAATCCTCAGGCCAAATACATTCCATTGCATTGTCAGTGACAAAGTGAGGGATTGGGCCCCTCCCCCCATTGCCGGGGTATTACTCCCCCCGTTACCGGGGCATTACCCTTGTAACATTGGAGTGCTGCTCAAACTGTTGGGGTGCGGATGTGGGACCTTATTTTCAGAGATGATGTCCTCCACCCAACTCTCAAAAAGCTGAAGGATCTTCAGGAGAGATGGGTAGTCGAGCTGCGCTATCAGACCGTCACTCTGTAGCGTTGTCATCCGTCCTATACTTGCAGTGTGTACCATGACCCATGCAATGAGGCCCATATACAGAGTCAAGTTTGAGACCCTTGATTTAAGCATTCACTCCATCTTTTCTAAAGTATACACACACATAGATTAATTGTTACCTATCTAATCGCATGATGACAGGTGTCCAGACCTGCATCCCACCACAAGGGGCACTCTGGAGTAATTCTGGGAGCTGAATTCATTGCATTGTCAGTGACAAAGTGAGAATTTGGGCCCCTGACCCCATTTGTCTCGGAGCATTGACCCCACCTGAGTGCTGCTCAAGCTGTTGGGGTGCAGATGTGGGACCCTATTTTCAGAGATAATATCCTCCACCAAACTGTCAAAAACCTGAAAGTGTCTTCCGTAAAGCTGGGTAGTCGCCTCTGTAGCTGTCATGTCATACTTCATATGGTCCCAATGTGTAAATCATTCACTGCATTGAGAGAAACAGCACGTAGCCCTTGTATGGCACCAGGAGCCCACACACAGCCCTTGTAATTACACTTTCAGCCTGTGTATCTCAACAGAGAGAGGCAAGACTTTGTTAACCTATTCTATTTTGTTATAGCTAAGAACAGTTAGTTACTATCCTGGGCAACACCGGGGACTACAGCTATAAGCTGAAAAACATTTATTTTAAAAAAAAATCCGGCCTCCTCCACCCCTTAATAGCCGGCCATCTCTCACCTTTTTCCCCAAAACTATGAAACCATTGTCATGGTCTTGGGGAAATTCAATTACCGGTATAACGCATTATGTACAGGATGTAAAACTATACAGTACCAAAAAGATGGAATTATTATAGGCATGTGTTAATGTTACAATGAAAAAAAAATTCTCTCTTACCCAACACAGCACTATAGGTGTTAGTGCTATTATGGATGAGATGAAATGTAACTACCGGTATAAAAAATGTAAAGTATCTCACACATGCCTATAATTGAGATGAGTCCCATATACACAGTATCTCATTCTTTTGTTGATGTCATTATCATACATTGTCAGCTAGCTATCTATGTTCCTGCCTATCATGATATGATTCCCGAGACAGCCCTCAGTTCTGCTCCATATCTCTGTAGTAAGCTCAGTTCTGCTCCATATCTCTGTAGTAAGCTCGGTTCTGCTCCATATCTCTGTAGTAAGCTCGGTTCTGCTCCATATCTCTGTAGTAAGCTCGGTTCTGCTCCATATCTCTGTAGTAAGCTCGGTTCTGCTCCATATCTCTGTAGTAAGCTTAGTTCTGCTCCATATCTCTGTAGTAAGCTCGGTTCTGCTCCATATCTCTGTAGTAAGCTCGGTTCTGCTCCATATCTCTGTAGTAAACTCGATTCTGCTCCATATCTCTGTATTAAGCTCGGTTCTGCTCCCATATCTTTGTAGTAAGCTTGGTTCTGCTTCCATATCTCTGTAGTAAGCTCGGTTCTGCTCCCATATCTCTGTAGTAAGCTCGGTTCTGCTTCCATATCTCTGTAGTAAGCTCGGTTCTGCTCTCTTATGCCTGTAGTAAGCTCAGTTCTGGTTCCATATCTAAGGCTAGTTTCACATTGCGCTTTTGTTAAATCCGATGCTGTCCGATGAAAATCAGACAGCTTCGGATTCAAACTGATCCCTGCAATCGGATGCCAAATAGGCATCTGATTCCGACATTTTGCAGGATCTGTTTGGTCTCCTGTCACCTCGCTCCCCCTCCTCTCTGCCTCCTGTCATCTCATTGTCCCCTGCTGTCCCCCTGCTAGATAAGAATTAATCGGATGACAACAGCTGTCCAGACCTGCATCCCACCACAAGGAGCACTCACGAGCAATCCTCAGGCCAAATACATTCCATTGCATTGTCAGTGACAAAGTGAGGGATTGGGCCCCTTCCCCCATTGCCGGGGCATTACTCCCCCCGTTGCCGGGGCATTACCCTTGTAACATTGGAGTGCTGCTCAAACTGTTGGGGTGCAGATGTGGGACCTTATTTTCAGAGATGATGTCCTCCACCCAACTCTCAAAAAGCTGAAGGATCTTCAGGAGAGATGGGTAGTCGAGCTGCGCTATCAGACCGTCACTCTGTAGCGTTGTCATCCGTCCTATGCTTGCAGTGTGTACCATGACCCGTGCAATGAGGCCCATATACAGAGTCAAGTTTGAGACACTTGATTTAAGCATTCACTCCATCTTTTCTACAGTATACACACACATAGATTAATTGTTACCTATCTAATCGCATGATGACCGGTGTCCAGACCTGCATCCCACCACAAGGGGCACTCTGGAGTAATTCTGGGAGCTGAATTCATTGCATTGTCAGTGACAAAGTGAGAATTTTGGCCCCTAGCCCCATTTGTCTCGGAGCATTGACCCCACCTGAGTGCTGCTCAAGCTGTTGGGGTGCAGATGTGGGACCCTATTTTCAGAGATAATATCCTCCACCAAACTGTCAAAAACCTGAAAGTGTCTTTCGTAAAGCTGGGTAGTCGCCTCTGTAGCTGTCATGTCATACTTCATATGGTCCCAATGTGTAAATCATTCACTGTATTGAGAGAAACAGCACGTAGCCCTTGTATTGCACCAGGAGCCCACACACAGCCCTTGCAATTACACTTTCAGCCTGTGTATCTCAACAGAGAGAAGCAAGACTTTGTTAACCTATTCTATTTTGTTATAGCTAAGAACAGTTAGTTACTATCCTGGGCAACACCGGGGACTACAGCTATAAGCTGAAAAACATTTATTTAAAAAAAAAAAAAAATCCGGCCTCCTCCACCCCTTAATAGCCGGCCATCTCTCACCTTTTTCCCCAAAACTATGAAACCATTGTCATGGTCTTGGGGAAATTCAATTACCGGTAAAACGCATAATATATAGGATGTAAAACTATATAGTACCAAAAAGAAGGAATTATTATAGGCATGTGTTAATGTTACAATGAAAAAAAAATTCTCTCTTACCCAACACAGCACTATAGGTGTTAGTGCTATTATGGATGAGATGAAATGTAACTAACGGTATAAAAAAATGTAAAGCATTTCACACATGCCTATAATTGAGATGAGACCCATATGCACAGTATCTCATTCTTTTGTTGATGTCATTATCACACATTGTCAGCTATCTATCCATGTTCCTGACTATCATGATATGACTCCCGAGACAGCCCTCAGTTCTGCTCTATATCTCTGTAGTAAGCTCAGTTCTGCTCCATATCTCTGTAGTAAGCTCGGTTCTGTTCCATATCTCTGTAGTAAGCTCGGTTCTGCTCCATATCTCTGTAGTAAGCTCGGTTCTGCTCCCATATCTCTGTTGTAAGCTCGGTTCTGCTCCATATCTCTGTAGTAAACTCGATTCTTCTCCATATCTCTGTAGTAAGCTTGGTTCTGCTCTCTAATGTCTGTAGTAAGCTCAGTTCTGATTCCATATCTAAGGCTAGTTTCACATTGTGCTTTTGTTAAATCCGATGCTGTCCGATGAAACTCGGACAGCATCGGATTCAAACTGATCCCTGCAATCGGATGCCAAATAGGCATCCGATTCCGACATTTTGCAGGATCTGTTTGGTCTCCTGTCACCTCACTTCCCCTCCTCTCTGCCTCCTGTCATCTCGTTGTCCCCTGCTGTCCCCCTGATGTCCCCCTGTTGTCCCCTGCTGTCCCCCTGCTAGATAAGAATTAATCGGATGACAACAGCTGTCCAGACCTGCATCCCACCACAAGGAGCACTCACGAGCAATCCTCAGGCCAAATACATTCCATTGCATTGTCAGTGGCAAAGTGAGGGATTGGGCCCCTCCCGCCATTGCCGGGGCATTACTCCCCCCGTTGCCGGGGCATTACCCTCGTAACATTAGAGTGCTGGTCAAACTGTTGGGGTGCAGCTGTGGGACCTTATTTTCAGAGATGATGTCCTCCACCCAACTCTCAAAAAGCTGAAGGGTCTTCAGGAGAGATCGGTAGTCGAGCTGCGCTATCAGACGGTCACTCTGTAGCGCTCTTATCCATCCTATGCTTGCAGTGTGTACCATAACCCGTACAATGAGGTCCATGTTTTCCCCCTGCTGTCCCCTGCTAGATAAGAATTAATCGGATGACAACAGCTGTCCAGACCTGCATACCACCACAAGGAGCACTCACAGCAATCCTCAGGCCAAATACATTCCATTGCATTGTCCGTGACAAAATGAGGGATTGGGCCCCTCTCCCCGTTGCCGGGGAATTACTCCCCCCGTTGCCGGGGCATTACCCTCGTAACATTAGAGTGCTGCTCAAACTGTTGGGGTGCAGCTGTGGGACCCTATTTTCAGAGAAGGTGTCCTCCACCCAACTCTCAAAAAGCTGAAGGGTCTTCAGCTTAGGTAGTCGAGCTGCACCCACAGACGGTCACTCTGTAGTGCTCTTCATCCATCCTATGCTTGCAGTGTGTACCATGACCCGTACAATGAGGCCCATGTTTTCCCCCTGCTGTACCGCCTGCTGTCCCCGTTGTCCCCCTGCTAGATAAGAATTAATCGGATTACCCTCGTAACATTAGAGTGCTGCTCAAACTGTTGGGGTGCAGCTGTGGGACCCTATTTTCAGAGATGATGTCCTCCACCCAACTCTCAAAAAGCTGAAGGGTCTTCAGGAGAGATGGGTAGTCGAGCTGCGCTATCAGACGGTCACTCTGTAGCATTGTCATCCGTCCTATGCTTGCAGTGTGTACCATGACCCGTTCAATGAGGCACGTGTTTTCCTCCTGCTGTTCCCCTGCTAGATAAGAATTAATCGGATGCCAATAGCTGTCCAGACCTGCATCCAACTACAAGGAGCACTCACGAGCAATCCTCCAGATAATATCCTCCACCAAACTGCCAAAAACCTGAAAGTGTCTTCCGTAAAGCTGGGTAGTCGCCTCTGTAGCTGTCATGTCATACTTCATATGGTCCCAATGTGTAAATCATTCACTGCAATAAGAGAAACAGCACATTAATAATTTCCAGGCAATCAAGATTGTATTAATCAGTCCTATCACCACCACTATGGGCTTTAGCACAGTTGATAGAATATTGTGTACCCAAACTCCGATAGACCCTTCTAGGAGAAGGGGTGCCATCCTTCTTAGATACATTTCTAGCTTCTTGTTGCAGCTCCTTTACCTTATCTGTGTTAACAGAATCCTGTGCATCTTCTATCCCAAAACACCATTCCTCGTCAATAAGGCTGCGTTCAGACACAGCGTAATTTAGATGCTTTTTTACTCACGCTTTTCCTATAAAAGCGCATCTGCGTTTGCCGGCAAAGTGAATGGAAATTCACTTTTGCCGTTCAGGCGCTGCGCTTTTTTTGCCTGCGCTTTTATGGAAGAAAGCACACGCGTAAAAATAATGACCATGGCAATTCTTTGCGCAAATATGCGCGCGCTTTCTTCCATAGGCGCCGTTATAAGGAGCTGGAATACGCATTGTCGTTCAGACAATTCCTTTTCCAGCTCCTGTAATGCAGGCGCAGGCAGAGGAAGAGGGAGGGGGGAGAATCCTCTATTCTCCCCCCGTGTGACATGTCGGGCCTGGAGTTTCGCTTTCGCAGTATCTATATACACTGTGTAAAAAAATAAACAAAAACTATTAATACTAAAAAAATTGAATATTCACCCGTCCGCCGATTGTCCCGGGACCCGAGGAGAAGACACCCGCCAAAACCGAATAGTATGCTGTCACAAACAGCTGATGATATCATGTGACACATCAGCTCAACAGTTTTGGCAGGTGGTTTAAACTCCTCAGCTGATGCTGTTAAAGGGAACCTGACCCCCAGCCTCTTTATACCTGTCCCTGCACCATGCTAATACTTTTTTAGCCATCCCTTTGTGCCTGTATAGTGATATTGCAAACTTTATAAAAGTTGTTTTTATACCTTCGGATCTGCGGCTTCTCAGCATTTGAGAAGCCACAAAAGGTGTTCCTTCCTGCTTCTCCCTGCCCCCTGCTTGTTAATTATTCATGCCCCGATGGGCATGCTAAACAGCAGAGAGCCTGTGCGGATCATCAAAGGGGCGGGAAAGCCGCCATGACGAAAATCGCGTCATTAGGGTGTACTGCCGACCTCGGGATGCCGATTGCTTATGCGTGAGGTGTTTTCTTGGCACTTTAATGGGTGTACTGATGTGGTAAAGCCAGATATGACACAATTTTCGTCATAGTGGCTTTACCGCCCCTTTGATGACGCGCACAGGCTCTCTGCTGTTTAGCATGCCCATCGGGGCGTGAATAATTAACAAGCAGGCAGCGGGGAGAAGCAGGAAGGAATGCCTTTTTGGTCAGGTTCCCTTTAAGTGACACAAGCTGACCGGCGGCAACCTATCAGCTGATTAAGGTCCTGCAGCGATCGGACGTGGACACCTCGCATCCCGGGTCACTCGGCGGAGATGTAAGTATTTTATTTTTAATACACATTGCTTTCTTTTGGTTCACTTTCGCAGTGTATGTACACACAGGATGTCACACAGGAACAGGATTACTCCTGCCCCCGTGTGAAATCACTTCCCTCTACGCACCTGGGGGAAAAATGGAGCTATAAAAAAACAGTGCATTTTTTTTTACCTGCGCTAAATAGTGCGGCTGCAAAACGCTGGAAAAACGCCTGCGGCAAAAAAAGAGGCAATTACACCGCATGTGAACGCAGCCTAACAGCACAACTTTCACCTTCAGTTTCTAATGGTGTGTTTACACGTCCCGATGTCGGCGTTCAACTCCGACCAAAAGTCATGTGGTTCGTGCGTTGGACCCGATATCGTTCGTGCGTTGTATGGTGTAAATGACCAATACGATGCACGAACGATGTCAAACCGATATCGAGGATCGAATGAGCGTGCTATTCAACGGGCCGATATTGGATGGAGGTTGGAGCAGGATCGTGCTGTGTAAACGCCCAACTACGATGTGCAGTACAACGTCCCCTATTCACTCCCATGTTAAATGGTCGTTCCTGGGTCGGCTGTACAAGGGGGCGTACACATCGTAGAGACGTTGTATGCCGATATCGTGCTGTGTAAACCTCCGATGCGATCTTGGAAATCTGGCCAGAAAAAAGCGCGCTCCCGCGCCGTTGGATCCAATAACGGACCGACGTTGGAGCGTGTAAACCCACTATAACAGGTGGTTAAGATCCATTGTGTTCTGAAGGATTTTACCTTCCTAACCTGAGCAACCTCCTCATTAAGAACATAAATAGAACTTATTTTTCATTAACTATTCCATCCATTATGTAGGCTTATTTATTTAGCTTATTTGCTAGTTCAGCTCCCCAACCTGTCCAGGATGGGCGGGGGTGGGGGACAATTGTGCCTCCGTCATCCTGGTTCTCTTCTTGCTTTAGATTTTGGAGTGATCATGAGTTTTCCTTCCTCCCCACAATACATTCTCCTTCCCCCAGGAGTAGAGATCTCTCTCCAGATACCAGGGGTAGGATGGCAAGAGACAAAATCTGGGGCAGATTCTCTAAATTAAAACTAATATTAGGGAGCTGATGAGCAAGAGAGTCAGAAACCAATAAAATGTGATGGAGAATTAATAAATCAATGTCATTTATGTATTTATATATAAATGATGTGACGGGATTAATCTCTTTACTGTTGGAAAAATTGCTGCCACCTAATCTCAGGGTTTCACTACTTTGCTTTACACTAGCTTGTATTATAATAATGAGAAATAGATGATAGAGGAGATTTAAAGACACAACAGGAGGGACATAGAATGGACTTACCTCTCTCTCCACTAACCTACAGCTCTAGAATGGAATGTTTTATCCTGCAACTCCTTATATAAAGTGTGTGATGTCATAGCACAAGAGGGCGGGGCCAGAAACCACAATATTCTGTGACATCATCGGCCGGAGCAGCAGCTGTTATAGGGACCAGACCAAACCATGCCACCAATTCATTACCATATAGATGAATGAAGTCTAATTTTCCACCTTGACCTCTGAAACCTTATGCAAGGTGTCACAATGTGATAATTGCCACAAAATGTCATTCTGTAATAGTTTCTACTGATTTTAGCAGTGATAAATCAACAATAATTCATATATCCCAGAATACACAGAAGATTAAATGTTATGGATGTTTGGATGAACAACCATGACTATTGTGGAAGCCAAACCAATAGGGGGAAATTTATTCTGCTCAACATAAGTATTAACATATTACAATTAATATTAATCTGAAATTATTGCTCATTTAAAGAGGACCTGTCACCCCCCTGCTGCGTGGCAAACTAAATGCAGCATGTCTGCTGCATTCAGGGAAGGGGTCCCCCTGTAAGCTTTAAAAAAGACATTAGAAAACTTAGTGAACTAGTCTAATGGGTGGGATCTTATGAAGTGGTCTTCACTGCAGACACAATCCTGCAGTCTGCTCCGTGTGTATTCCTCCCCCTTCTATGTCTCTGCGTCGCCTCCTTCTCTGCTGGCTCTGCCCTCCTCCTTGGTTGAGTGACAGAGAGCTCCCTATATACAATATGATAACCTTACACAGCCTCCTATATACAGTATGAACCCAAACACAGCTTCCTATATACAGTGAGACCATTCACAGCCCCCTATATACAGTATAAGACCATTCACAGCCCCCGATATGCAGTACGAGACCATTCATAGCCCCCTATATACAATATGAGACCATTCACAGCCCCCTATATACATTATAAGACCATTCACAGCCCCCTATATACAGTATGAAACCATTCACAGCCCCATGTACACAGTATGAACCCTTAGACACAGCCCCGTATATACAGTATGAGGCAACATACAGCCCCTTTATACAGTATGAGCCCATACTCAGACCCCTATATACAAAGACAACCATACACAACCCCCTATATACAGTATGAGTCCATACACTGCCCCCTGTATACAATGACAACCATACACAGCTCCTTATATACAATATGACCCCCATACACAGCCCCCTATATACAGTATGAGCCCATACACAGCCCCCTAAATACAGTATGAGCCCATACACAGACCCCTATATACAATGACCCCCATGCACAGCCCCCGGTATACAGTATGAGACCATACACAGCCCCCTATATACAGTTTGAGACCATACACAGCCCCCTATATACAGTATGAGCCCATACACAGACCCCTATATACAATGACCCCCATACACAGCCCCCAATATACAGTATGAGACCATACACAACCCCCTATAATACAGTATGAGTCGATACACAGCCCCCTGCATACAATGACAACCATACACAGCTCCCTATATACAATATGACCCACATACACAGCCCCCTATATACAGTATGAGCCCATACAAAGCCCCCTATATACAGTATGAGCCCATACACAGACCCCTATATGCAATGACAACCATACACAGCCCCGTATATACAGTATGAGGCCATACACAGACCCCTATATACAATGACCCCCATACACAGCCCCCTATATACAGTATGAGACCATACACAGCCCCCTATATACAGTATGAGGCCATACACAGCCCCTATATACAGTATGAGACCATACACAGACCCCTATATATACAATAACCCCCATACGCAGCCCCCTATATACAGTATGAGCACATACACAGACCCCTATATATACAATGACCCCCATACACAGCCCCCTATATACAGTATGAGCCTATACACAGACCCCTATATACAATGACCCCCATACACAGCCCCCCTGTATACAGTATGAGACCATACACGGCCCCCTATATACAGTATGAGACCATACACAGCCCCCCTGAAGGATTTTACCTTCCTAACCTGAGCAACCTCCTCATTAAGAACAAGAATAGAACTTATTGTTTCAGTAACTATTCCATCCATTATATTGTTGTATTTATTTAGTTTATTTGGTCCCCAGCCTGTCCAGGACGTGTAGAGGGGACAATTGTGCCTCCGTCATCCTGGTTCTCTTCTTGCTTTAGATTTTGGAGTGATCATGAGTTTTCCTTCCTCCCCACAATACATTCTCCTTCCCCCAGGAGTAGAGATCTCTCTCCAGATACCAGGGGTAGGATGGCAAGAGACAGAATCTGGGGCAGATTCTCCAAATTAAAACTAATATTAGGGAGCTGATGAGCAATAAAGTGTGATGGAGAATTAATAAATCAATGTCATTTATGTATTTATATATAAAAGATGTGACGGGATTTATCTTTTCTATTGGAATATTGCTGTGACATTTGGATGCCGCCTAATCTCAGGATTTCACTATTTTACTTTACATCTGCTTGTATTATAATAAAGATTTATTAATGAACTAAAAATAAATGAGAAATAGATGATGGGGGAGAATTAAAGACACAGGAGGGGACAGTGGACTTACCTCTCTCTCCACTAACCTACAGCCTTAGAATGGAATGGTTTATCCTGCAGCTTCTTATAGAAAGTGTGTGATGTCATAGCACAAGAGGGCGGGGCCAGAAACCACAGTATTCCATGACCTCATCAGCCGCAGCTGTTATAGGGACCAGACCACTACTGATTTCAACAGTGATAAATCAACAATAATCCATATATCCCAGAATAAACAGAAGATTAAATGTTATGGATGTTTGAAAAATAACAATAAAAAGTTAAAAAAAGAAATAACTTTTTGTATTGCTCACAATTATTGACATATTCATCAACAAACCATTTTATATATGCATTGTTTATTAATACATCCATTTCATTTTTATTCATTTCTAAATAACAACTCTTTAAAACTTTATCTATCTATCTATCTATCTATCTATCTATATAGACCAGGGGTCTCAAACTCCAGGCCTCGAGGGCCGCACACGGTCCAGGTTTTCAGGATTTCCATTGCATTTGACAGTTGGCAATCAAATTACCAACTGTCAAACGCTACGGAAATCCTGAAAACCTGGACTGTGTGCGGCCCTCGAGGCCTGGAGTTTGAGACCCCTGATATAGACTATCTATATTCTTCCATGTGACTGAAACGTCGCACCATTACCTGAAGGCCAATAGAGGCTGAATGCACACAGGATTACTAGGCTAGTTGTATTTTAGAGGATTATTTTTATTATTGATCAACAACTATGTTCTCAATCAACCCAAAAGACTCAAATATCAAAGCTTAATATTTTTGGAAGTTGGAGTGGTTTTTTTTTAGATTTGGCTATCTTAGGAGGATATCTGTTTGTGCAGATAACTATTACTGTGCAGAATTATTAGGCAACTTAATAAAAAACAAATATATTCCCATCTCACTTGTTTATTTTCACCAGGTAAACTAATATAACTGCACAAAATTTAGAAATAAACATTTCTGACATGCAAAAACAAACCCCCAAAAAATTAGTGACCAATATAGCCACCTTTCTTTATGATGACACTCAACAGCCTTCCATCCATAGATTCTGTCAGTTGCTTGATCTGTTTACGATCAACATTGCGTGCAGCAGCCAGCACAGCCTCCCAGACACTGTTCAGAGAGGTGTACTGTTTTCCCTCCCTGTAGATTAATTTTAGGAGGGACCACAGGTTTCTATGGGGTTCAGATCAGGTAAACAAGGGGGCCATGTCATTATTTTTTCTTCTTTTAGATCTTTACTGACCAGCCACGCTGTGGAGTAGTTGGATGCATGTGATGGAGCATTGTCCTGCATGAAAATCATGTTTTTCTCGAACGATACCGACTTCTTCCTGCACCACTGCTTGAAGAAGTTGTCTTCCAGAAACTGGCAGTAGGTCCGGGAGTTGAGCTTCACTCCATCCTCAACCCGAAAAGGTCCCACAAGTTCATCTTTGATGATACCAGCCCATACCAGTACCCCACCTCCACTTCGCTGGTGTGTGAGTCGGAGTGGAGCTCTCCGCCCTTTACTGATCCAGCCTATGGTACATCCATCTGGACCATCAAGAGTCACTCTCATTACATCAGTCCATAAAACCTTTCAAAAATCAGTCTTAAGATATTTCTTGGCCCAGTCTTGACATTTTATCTTATGTTTTTTGTTCAAAGTCGGCTATTTTGGATCCAACTTTATTTTTTTCAATGGGAAAAGGGTCATGTGACATCAAACTTATTGAGAATTTCATAAGAAAAACAATGGTGTGCTTGGTTTTAATGTAACTTTATTCTTTCATGAGTTATTTACAAGTTTATGGCCACTTATAAAATGTGTTCAAAGTGCTGCCCATTATGTTGGGTTGTCAATGCAACCCTCTTCTCCCACTCTTGACACACTGATAGCATTCACAGCATAGACAATTGCCTTCAGATGAGTGATGAGGAAAACATTTTTGTGTGGCCGCCATGGTCACCACCCGTCTGGAAAAGTTTTCCCCCTCCCATATTCTAATGAGCCAAAAACAGGAAGTTGATATCACCAACTATTTCCATTTTATTTAGGTGTATTCATATAAATGGCCCACCCTGTATATAATTTTTTTTATTTTCGGAGAGTTTGTTCTTAGGCTGGCTTCACACTTGCGTTTGTGTCTGCATGCAGAGGGCATGCAGACGCAAACACAGGCAAAAGCAGCCCATAATAATGTGAACGCAGCAGAGAATCTCTGCATGGGTTCACATTACTAGGGTGCCCCAGCAGCCAATCAGCTGCCTCTGGGGGCGGCCGGTAGGAGGAGATCAGCAGCAGAGATCTCCTCCTCCCGTCACAGCTGATCTCCTGCCAGTGTCAGCGGGGAGATACAGCTGATCTGACAGCTGTTTAAATCTCCCGCGCTGACACCGGATAGGGTGATATCAGTGCGGGAGATATGAAACAGCTGATCGCTGCTTCAAATCTCCCGCGCCGACCTCACCCTATTCGGTGTCAGCACGGGAGATTTAAACAGCTGTCAGATCAGCTGTATCTCCCCGCTGACACCGGCGGGAGAGTAGCGGTGGCTCTGCATGATCTCCCGGTGGCCGCCGGTGATCACCGGCGGCCACCGGAAGACATTTCAATGTGATCCGCAGCATTCTCCTGCGGTGTCATGCAGAGGACACTGCGGATCCATTGAGATCAATGCATTTTTTGTGTGCTTGCAGGCGCTTGCGGATAGAACAAGCGCCACGAACGCACAAAAAAATACTGCATGCTGCGTTTGGAGCGCGGTCGGAGGGCGCATAAATTATGCGCATCCGAACGCAAATGCGGCCAAATGCAGCCATACGCAGGCACATGCGTTCCCATGTTAAACATAGGAACGCATGTGCGCAAGTGTTTGGCTGCGTTTGGTGCACTGCGCTCCAAACGCAAATGTGAAGGCAGCCTTAGTAATGTTTTTTATTTGAAACTTGTTAATGTATACTGGTGGATTCTGAATATAACCCTTGAACCCCAGCCGTGGTCATTTGTTCATTTGTCCAATTAGTGCCTTCTGTGAAACTGTGCAACTATTTAAACCACACTATACTCTTGCTTTGTAACTGGTGCACATTTCCTGATGAAGAATCGGGGTTAGGCTTTGAAACGTGTAGAATAAACCACCATATGCTACAACGATTGCTTTGAATTGGGTTATTTGACATCAGCGCTGATTTGATACCATTTTTCCTGATATCCAAAGTGTTTAAAGACATACGGTAATAATCTTAGTGTATGTAAACTTGTGAGTTTGCAGAACGTAAAAAAATGCATTAAAACATTCTCTCTCTCATTATTCTGATATTTAGCAAATATAAATAATTATCGTAATCTCAATTAACATAAAACTGGAAAGGTTTATTCTGATTTCATGTCAGACTGAGAAAAACATGCAGACATGTCTATTTATATAGTGTATGTAAACTTCTTCTTTCTACTGTATATTGCAGAACACGTCCTTCTGTCCAAAGCCAGGATGGCCTTCGCATGTCATGTTTATGTTGCAGTGAAACTCTACATGCGCATGCGGTGAACTCTGGCACCATTTTGTTGAAGACTCTGTCTCTGCCAGTATCAGCAGTCACCAGTTTGTTTCAGATGATATTTACAGAGTCATCAAGAAGATGGTGCCAGAGATCGTGGTATGCGAATACGCTGACTTTGGCACCATTTTATTTAAAATTCTGTACTGTACACTCACTGGCCATAGGGATAATGGTGGTGGCTGCCGTGCAAAATGTAAATAAAGAGGGGAGAAACTAATAAATAATACCCGACCCACAAATCCCGCAACAACAAGGCAATTTTAATCCCTTAATGTCTACTGTTGCGTATTCCCATCATACCAGTTAAATTCATTTGTATGCATATGTGTGTATTAATGTGTTTTGATTCAGGCAATAAGATGGTTAAGAAAGACCATAGAGTTTAGACCAAAAATGTGGTTGTCAGAGATGTTTTTGCACATCAACTACATTTGTTTTCATCAAAAACCAGAGAACAGGAGTATCATGCAAACATTTCAATCTTTTATTAATGCGGACGTAGGTAGTAAAAGGGTGTACAAACGGTATAGAATTACAAGGAAAAGATATGAAATGGTGGCCACATTACTCCATTAGACTTGATATGAAATCTGGGTATGTACCAACTATGCAGGGGACCTTGGTACTTTGTTACACCATTTTGAACTTTGTCTCTGATTACATTTGTTTTCAGCTAATGCTTCATTAACATAAAAAATGTGCCAAGAAAAATGCTCGCCACCTTGGTTTAGAAAGGGTTCAATAGCTAGGACATACTAAAAGTACTAGAAGTCTGGCTCGAGACTCGCAACATTTCCTGAATAGAGATGAGCGAACCTTTGGAAGTCCAGATCCGGTTTGTTTGCTGTCCAGGCATATGTCTGCCAAACTGTTCACGGAACATCCAAATCCCATTCATATCAATGGGAATCAAGGGCCTAGAAATCACCTTAAAAATGGCCCAAATGCTGCCAGAACAGCTTAAATTAGGGACAACCACCAGAAAAAGTGCCATCTATTCCCTAGAGTTAAAATGATAATCTTTGTGCATAATGGATGCATGGGACAAGTTCTACGCTTCTCACAGCTACAAGTGAAAAAGATTAAATCCAGCAAGTTGAACTCAATGCGGTTTATTGCAGAATAAAAGCTTCAAACAATACAGACAGGTAGTGTGCAGGGGACAAAGGGAACCAGGGTCAGTCCGTGCGATTTTGACCTGTTGGAGCCAGGAACCTTATTGTCGGTGAGCTGTTTCCATCCTCCCCCTCCCTTCCTGTGCTTATCTCACTGCTACACTAACATCCTCTGACCGAACTAGAACTACGAGGTCTGCGCCTGTGCAACTAGCCACTAAGCCTATGTCTGTGCGCATGGGGTACAGCGGTGTTGTGGCGACGGGAGGTCCACAGTGCGCATGTGCCAATCACTGCTCCATTATTGGTCAGTAATAGACCAGGTGACTGTGGCAACCTTTTCCATAATTGGCTGAATTTGGTCATATGGTTTGAGTAAGGATGCATTTAAAGTTAATTCCAAGACCTGTAGAGACCACGGGATCCTGAAGAAGCAACTTTTTTAAATGATCGTTTGGTCTGATGCTCTTGGTTTACTTGCAGCTTTCCCACATAGGTAAAATAATCTAATTATATGTTGGCACTATGAGCACTTTGTAAGGTTTATTGTGTAGTTGGAAATGTTGATAGTCCTAACAGCGGTGTGAGGCATTTGCTGACATATGTATTCATGGTGACTAGCACATATGACTTTCTGTGCTTATTGAATATGATGCTATACCTGCAGCTTATATGTTAAATCTAGTGACCTTTAATGTATTAATCTCTATATATAATTGCCTTAAATAGTCCCCACTTCCATCTGTACGTCTTCAAATTCCACAATGCACTGCGCTGCCCTGGAAGCCACGCCATAATAGCACAGCTAAATGATGTGTGTGGTGCCGCACAGGCAACAGAAGCCAACGCTCACACGCCGCTGCAGACTCCTACCCACCACACTTCTTCTGCCGCTTGCAGACCCCCGCGCCGCCTCCCTCCACCTCACCGATAATCTGCGATTTACCACTGTGACAGGACCTTTGGTGATGTCACAGTCATGTGATCAGTCACATGACTGTAACATCCCTGCAGGCCCTCTACTATTCATTGCTTCCCAGCTATGACTCGGAGCTATCACAGCTGGGAAGGAGGGTAAGTGGAGCATACAGAGCACTGGGGAAGCAAAGAGCACAGACGGGGCCCACTGAGAGAGCAGGGGGAGCAAAGAGAGTACAGGGAGCCAAAGAGAGGATAGGGTGGCCAATAAAAGCAGAGAGGGGCAGGAGAAGGGCAAAGAGCGTGGGGGGCAGGGTGACCAAAGAGAGTGCAGGGGAGGCAAAGAGAGCACCGGAGCAGTGAGAGCACAGAAGGTGGAGCAAAGAGAGGGCAGGTGGGCTAAAAAGAGCACAGGGAAGCAAAGAGGGTTACCGCCCTCCAGAACCGATAGCATCGCGCTCCCATCTAGTGGATATAGAATCCTAATGGTCAGCACATGGTTGAGATATAAATCTGTACATGAATGTGTTTTATAACTAGATATGCATGTTAATCCATCACCTTAGTTCAAATGCTGGATTAATGCTTTACATTTTCAATGGAATTAATTTTAGCCAGAGTGCTTTTAGGTTTATATGCTGCATGACTGCTTTGAGCATACAATTAAATACAAATATGTCTGCTCTACCACCCTAAAGGTGCTCAGAAAAAATATATTAACATGTAATGAATATTCTGGCACACTATGTGAATTGAGATATAAGAAAATTCGTAAAATCTCAAATAAGTTCACAAAAAGTTGTTTATTGCCTTTGTATACAGAACTGAGAATGTTTTATATTCGACGTTTCGGCTATGTTAGCCTTGATCACGATATTCTTTCGTATTTACATAAAATAAAACATACAAGAAAAACATCAGAGGCAATCCATAAAAGTATAAAGTAAGATGCTCGAACAATAATGTGACTTATTATCAGACAATATGACATATGGCTGGGTTATACCACATTTCTTTAATCTAATCAATAATACAGATAAGTACAATTACAGTGATCTATGTCTCAATCATTTATCCAAGAGTGTAGTCAAACAAAATAAAATGAAAAAATGAAATGCAAAAATGAAATTAAAAAATACCTCAATGGGTTGTATGTATAATTCTTTGGCAAAAAAGGAAGGTAATAATCCAGGTCCCTTATGGTGAGCTCAATGGCTTGGAGGAAATCAATGAGAGATAAAGATAATACAAAAAATGTATCAATGCCCAGCTTGATTGGTGTAATGAAGTATATCAGTATATGCAAATGACAGGGTATCATGCATGCGTTTAAATATCATTAGTCATATAGGTCACTAGTGTAACATAAGCCTTGGCAATATTGTTAACTCCTATATGAAGGACAATCCAGGTAATGAAAAACAATGTGACACTTACTCCATTAACCAATGAGGCTGTGTAATGGTCCTTTTATGGACCTTAGAGATGTAGCCAAGAGCCACCCGAACCTGTATTAAATATAGCATATGAATAACCATTGCGGCGCTAAGGTAGAGTGGGTGGAGTGAAATCAATAACGTTACCTGTAATGTGGAAATCAAAAGAAGCGTAAACGAGCGCGGTGCAGTGTGCAGCGATGGGCGCCGCCATCTTAAGTCATGTGGTGTGATGGCGTGTGACGCAATGACGTACACGCGCATGCGCGGAGCAATAGGAGGCGGGCCCCCGGACAGAGCCGGAGATTCCCGATCTCTGGCGATGCTGTGGCTGACGTCAAGGACCTGGACAGAACCAGGAAACCTCCGTGATCAGTGTGCATCAGATATGTGGAGATAGATAGAATCATGATTCAAGGATCTAAAAAGGAAAATAGTGTAGATTATCAGTATTAGTCAAGTATAGAGAAAATATCATAAGCTACCAAAAGGGTGTAATGAACTCTTATACTTCATGGCAAATTTCATCATAACCTCATTAGAAATCAAATCCATTTAGAACATGTTAATCTATACTCCTTAATGTTATAATGAACATATATACTATATAATTCTTAAAGAGACAGGAGGTTCAACAGTAGAATAAGTCGCAATAGAGCAAAGGGAAAATTAATAGCTGACCTCATATTCTCTGTTGAGCCCCCTTGGCTCCATAGTACCCAGAGTGTGTATCCAATAGCTCTCGCGATCTTTAAGGCGTTGGACCCTGTCGCCCCCCCGTCTAGCCAGGGGCACATGGTCAATTACCTGGAATTTTAATTGTGACACGCTATGGCCACATGAGTCAAAATGAGCGGGAATAGGTAATAAAATCCGTTTACACCTGATGGTAGATTTGTGTTGACTTATGCGGTCTCGGATATGCTGGGTGGTTTCTCCAACATATCCGAGACCGCATGGACATTTAATAAAGTAAACTACATATGAGGAGTCGCACGTGAAGAACTCACGTATATTAAATCGTTTACCTGATCGAGGGTGATAGAAATATTCACCTCTCGCTACGTTGGTGCACTGGGTACAGTGTAAACAAGGGAAGGTGCCTTTTCTCGAAGTGCCCAGTGTACCTTGAACAAGTTTAGGTAATCTGGAACCAAGATCGGCTCTGACCAGGTGATCCCGTAGGTTCCTAGGTCTCTTATGACACAAGAGTGGTGGTGAAACAAACTCTGTTACTTGAGGATACGCTCGGCTCAAGACATCCCAGTGTTTTCGAATACATGAATTAATTAAATTGCTGAACGGATGATAAGTTTGTACAAAGGCCAACCTATTTGTGCTCAAGGTTCGTGGTCGTGTGGGAACTGTGGTATTCAAGGTTTTCAAAGGATACCCTCTTTCAATGAATTTGTCCTGCATCTCATTCAATCTAAGTCTTTTAGTGGATGACTCAGATACTATCCGATCTACTCTGGTGAATTGAGATCGGGGAAGTGAATCTTTAAGGTGTTTAGGGTGACAGCTACTATATAACAACAAGCTGTTTTTGTCTGTTGGTTTCCGATATAAGTCGGTAACCAAAGAACCATTGTCCGTGCGTGTGACCTGGGTGTCAAGGAAGTTAACGGATACCTTATCTGCATGTAGGGTAAACGTAAGGCCCTCAATGTAGTGATTCAAATCATGAAAAAATGTCTGTAGATCTTGTTCATTACCCTCCCAAATAAGGAAAATGTCATCTATGAATCTTATCCACAAGATGACATGTGATACAAACATGGGATGTTTATAAACGTAAGTCTCCTCAAATTCTGACATGTAGATGTTAGCGTATGGAGGCGCTACGTGTGAGCCCATAGCGGTCCCTATCTTTTGCAGATAATAAGTATCCTCAAATAAAAAGAAGTTGTTGTGTAAAATCAAATCCAGTGCATCAATGCAAAACTGTCTAGTAGGAGCTAGAAAAGAAGTTTTGGAAGTAAGAAAGGATTCCACAGCCTGAACCCCTCCCTTGTGTGGGATGGAGGTGTACAGACTGTTTACATCCATGGTCACCAGCACAGTCATATCTGAAAGTGAATCTATGTTATTGATCTTCTGTAAAAAATCATTGGTATCTTTGATGTACGATTTAATGTTAGGTAATAATGGAGTAAGTATCCTATCTAATGTCTTGGCCAAAGGTGAAAGGATAGACTCTATAGAGGCTACTATGGGCCTACCTGGTGGATTATGTAAATTTTTATGTATCTTGGGAAGAATATAGAACACCGGTATTACCGGGTTCTTCTTGAGTAAAAAATCAGCTAGCCTTTGATCAATTATACCTTGAGTGCGGTATAAATCAATAAATGTTGTGATTTTATTAGTAATGTCTATACTGGGATTTCTTGTAAGGCGAGAGTATGTATCCTGATTCCCAAGTTGGTTGTAAATTTCATTCACATACTTAATTTTGTCCATTACTACGATGGAGCCCCCTTTGTCTGCGGGTTTGATAATGATGGATTTATTTCCGGCAAGGTCTCTGAGAGCTCTGGATTCTTCCACTCTAAGATTGTGTTTAATATGTAATTCACCTGAGGTGATTTTATTGAGAACTAGTGCAATATCCTGCTGAACCAAATGAATAAAGGTTTCAGCTGGATGTAAATTTTTAGGAGGCATAAATGTACTCTTAGAGTGTAAGCCCAGGTCTCTGAGACAAAATGTATACGTCGCTTGGTCCTGAATAGATGAAGGAGGTATGGTGGCAAAATGGGCCTTCAATCTTACAGTGCGATAAAATCTGAATAACTCCTGTTCTAACTGAAAGGAGTTGAAGGACGGTACCGGACAAAAGGACAGACCCTTTTGTAGTAATTGTATTTCTGATGGAGAAAGTATAACGGAAGAAATGTTATACACTAAGTTCTCAGACCCACCTGGGATCTGGTTGACATACCGTCCCTTGCTCCGCCGCGTCTTCCTCTTCCTGTTTTTCCTCCTCGTCGTGGTCCTTGGATAAATGATTGAGACATAGATCACTGTAATTGTACTTATCTGTATTATTGATTAGATTAAAGAAATGTGGTATAACCCAGCCATATGTCATATTGTCTGATAATAAGTCACATTATTGTTCGAGCATCTTACTTTATACTTTTATGGATTGCCTCTGATGTTTTTCTTGTATGTTTTATTTTATGTAAATACGAAAGAATATCGTGATCAAGGCTAACATAGCCGAAACGTCGAATATAAAACATTCTCAGTTCTGTATACAAAGGCAATAAACAACTTTTTGTGAACTTATTTGAGATTTTACGAATTTTCTTATATCTCAATTCACATAGTGTGCCAGAATATTCATTACATGCTTTGAGCATACAATATGCCCGTGGATCCGTATATTTTACCCTCTAAAAAAGAATACTGTAAAATACCACTGCTCACTTTATATGTTTTTATAAAACAAAAAATATTGTCATATTTACGCAAATATTTTTAGTATACAGACTCTGTCCTCTCCTTTTTGTATGCATGGGGCAAGGCTTTTCCCAGTATTTCAAGCTTCAGGTGTAGGCATGGTTCTCAGAGAGCCCTGCTAAATTCACGAAACATACAACAAAGACACTCCAAGAAGAGTCTCCCACATTTAAAAAAAATAATTGGATTAGATACCACCAAAGTGGCATCAGTTGACCCAGAATAAAAATTGTATAAGGGCATAGCCTGCATGCATGGCACAGGGTGTGGAACAGGGCCTGGCCTAGCATTTCAAGGTTAAATATGCATGAGTAATAGAGGGATGAGTGAAATGTGTAGGCATCCTACTCACATAGCCCTGCTATATTTAGGAAACAGACAAGGAGACCTCAAAAAGAGTTTCCACATTTCAAAATATATAGTGCCAGATACCACCAAAGTGGCATCAGTTGATGTGGCGCCCCGCAACGAGTGCGTCACAGGAGGGTATTGCAGCCAAAACAGCAGCAGCAATATTCTCCGACTCAGCCGTCACACAGTTAACTCAGAGATCCATACCCTACGTGAATCACCTAGCATAGAGGACCAATCAGGTCCTGGTGGGCGGAGTGTAGTGGTAGTGTGTAGGAGAAGTTAGAAGAGTCTGAGTCTGAAAGCAGAGGGAGAAGGACTGCAACCTAGGAGAGGGGGCCTGCACAGTCTGATCATCGCTCAGCCTGTGGGGAGCGTTCCATCTTGCTGCATTCCATCCCCCGGAGGCCCCGCAGCGCCGGTACAGTTACCGGAACTCTCATGAATGGCGTCACGAACAGGATACGAGCAGGCCCGTTCTCTAACGGGTAAAATGTGCTTAAAAAGACTTTATTTCATCAAAATGGACTTTGTTCGTCCCAAAAAGAACTTTTCCCGCCTTTTCACCGTTGGGCCAAGATGGCGCCCAAGATGGCGTCCCCGCCATGAGTATCCGCCACGTGCAAGCCCAGGGGTGAGCCACCGTCCCTCTTCGTGGGAGGGCCAAGGCAAAGGCGCCAAAATCGTTGTCCGCCCTAATTGCTCGAAACAACCATGGGGGCGAACCAAAGACTTTTTCCCACAATTGGACTACAAAAACCCCCAAGGAAGTGGGAGTGTCAGAGTCTTCTTCACCAGCTCTTCACCAGAACGGTTACCGGTTGAGACAGGTGTGGTTCCTCCACGAAGATGACCAGCGCAAGACTCCATGACCTGATGCAACAGGTGGAAGCCGAGGCCAGAGCAGCCATAGGCCATCCTGGTCCGGGTCCCGTCCTCACTATCGACGGCAGCCCTGACTTCTGGCAAGAGGCTCTGCAAGACCTCAGGGTGCGGCTCCTAGAAACCGTTGAGTGGACGATCCGCAGTTGGAGCGTGAGCTTGAGCAGCAGACTACATTGTGCGATGCAGCAGAGCCGCTCGGGTGCAACCACTCCAGGACCGGACGACATTTCCAGTTTCACCACCCCCTCACCAACGCCCACCACCTGTCCTGCTTCATCGCCGGAGCCCATAGATTGCGTCATCCTGGTGGAGACCTCATTCCGCCCCGTTCCAGTGCCGGAAACTGCAGCCGAATCCGTTTTAGAGCCGGAGCCTGCAACCTGCTCCATAGAAAAAGCTCTTACCTACCTGGTTCCCACTGAGGAACCCACAGCCAGTTTCTGTACCACCTCAGAGACTGTTACCCGTTTCTCCCACGAACTGGAGGCCTCCTCTGCTACTCCAGGAGCCTACCTGGTCACTGGGATTGAAACGCCACTGCCCGATATAACAGATGAAGAGGCAGGCAGCCTGGAAGCCCTGCAGGACGACCCCGAGGAGAATTCTGCAGCACAGCCGCCCATCGACCTGGAGGAATTCCATTCAACATCTCTACCCACCGAGCAGCCCGATGTGATCGTTGAGGGAGAGTAGGATGATGGCAACGACGAGACCCACAGCACCGCTGAGGACCTCTACACTGGATTTGCCTGGGGAGATACCGTGGATCCTTCGGCCGAGCGACCTGCTCGGGTGTGTTGGTCGGGTGCTGCTGCGGCGCCTTCTCCGGTGCCGTTTAACCGGGTGCCATCCAGACTGCCCATCAAACTCAAGACTTTCAGCAGCCTGCACGTCACAGTGACTTTACTCACACTCCGTACCGCACAGACGAAGATGTACGTCACATCCGCAGGGAGGAGTGGCGGGCTCGTATGCGCGCCAACATGGAGGCTCGCGCCGAGGCTCGCCGCAAACCCCCGTTACCTGATGAACTCCGCAAGACAGGTAGAGTGAGCACCTTCAACCTATCTACCGGGTGGGGTTTTGCCAGGGAGGAGGGCGTGTATGAGGAAGTGTTTGTTTGGCGCCGTGATGTGGAGTCGCACTTGCCGAGAAGGCATCCAGACCGTGACTTGTATAGAGGGGACATTATAACCTACGAGAGGCATGCGTGCTACGATGGGTGGTTCGCTATACGGGTGCGCAATATTGCCCTTCATAAGTGACTTGCTGTTTGAACTTTGCAAAGAGACTTCTCCCTGTTTAATCGCTAACACCGCGACTTGGTGGCTACAGCCTGGACTCACATTAAGGACAGCCGACCGCCCGCCGGGTCCACGACTGTGTTAACCTGCTTTCTTTTTGCTTGCAACATCTAAAGCAAATGTTTACCTGTTATTAATAAAAGTGTTACTTTTATTACCTGTTATAAAATACAAAATATCTCTGTAATGTTTGAGTAGCGTGACACTTGGGGACAAGTGTATTTCACCAAGGGGAGTGTGGCGCCCAGCAACGAGTGTGTCACAGGAGGGTATTGCAGCCAAAACAGCAGCAGCAATATTCTCCGACTCAGCCGTCACACAGTTAACTCAGAGATCCATACCCTACATGCATCCCCTAGCATAGAGGGCCAATCAGGTCCTGGTGGGCAGAGTGTAGTGGTAGTGTGTAGGAGAAGTTAGAAGAGTCTGAGTCTGGAAGCAGAGGGCGAAGGACTGACATCTGCAACCTAGGAGAGGGGGCCTGCACAGTCCCGTGCAGCCCCCTGGCCATCACCCCGGCTGAGCGCCACTAGCTCCGGTGCCTTAACAACCGATCCACGGGCATCTACATGCGGGTCCAAAATCATCCCGTGCCCATCTACAGCTGGTTTTCTGGTATCAAAGCTAGAAGGAGTTCAGCACTTCTACGCGAACCAGAGGAGTGGAGGGACCGCTTTACAGGAGCACCCCACCACCGCCAAATCCAGTCGTCTAACCACGGCGTACCCACCAAGGGACCCAAGGCTCCCCAAAACACCCATAACGTATACTCTGGGTAGGGCATTGAAGCAGCCTCCCTGTACCCGACCTGGTATTCCTGGGCGACAACGGCAACACAAGTCTAGTTAGAATGGAGGAACACCGCGGATCTCTGAGAAACACTGATTACTGCTGAGTCTACCCGGTCCACTACCCGTCACTGTATGCCATGCACTGCCTGCTGGTTACAGTAAATTACCCGTTACAGAGACTTCCAGTGTCCGTGCTTTCTTATGAACTGTTTATCCCCATATTAAGGTAACCGCAGCTGCCTCAGAACATCTTGTGCAGCTCCTGGCTCCAGGGATCATCGCTCAGCCTGTGGGGAGCGTTTCATCTTGCTGCATTCCATCCCCCGGAGGCCCCGCAGCGCCGGTACAGTTACCGGAACTCTCATAGGTGGCGTCACGACAAATTAACCCCTTAATCTGTTCACCTAACGATGTCTTCATTTTGATCTGTACCACCGGGCCCCACTACCGGCAGGCGCGGTCCATCCATGACAAGGAGGAAGAAGAAAACGCCTGTTCCCCCAGAGTCCCGGCCACGGTGAGTCATTGACCCAGAATAAAAATTGTAGAATGGCGAGATCATTCCAGCACACTGAAAAGTACTTCGCCTACTCTGAACCATCTGCCACTGGGGTGGAAAAGTCCTTGTAGATCCATGACTTGTTCATCTTGATGAAAGTTAGGTGGTCTACACTTTCAGGAGAGAGCCAGATGCCCTTATCCATCATGATACCCTAGCACCGCTGAAGACACATTCTGAGAGAACGCTGGCTGCTGGGCGTGACAAAACCTCCAAGGTGTGATTTACCAGCTTAGGCCACTACTACATTTGTGAAGCCCAAAATGTAAAAGGGTCCAAACACCTCCTGATGGCATGGATATTGAGCTCTAGATACTCCTGCACCATCCTCTCCAGTCCATCACTATTTGTCACACTTGTACTCATGTCTGCTGGTGGAGGGCAGGTTTAAAAAATTGGGTAAAGGACTCCAAGAAATTGCTTCTGAACAGACTGAAATTATTGTACATATTGCAGCAGTATAGAGTAAAAAAAATATGACAAAAACAATTCATCCCTAATGGTACCTTTACACGCCGCGACGGCAGGCTGGATACATCCCGCTACAAGCTACAAATGTAGCTTGTAGCGCCAATGTAGCCCGTCGTAGCGGCGTCTGAAGACGTGACGCTGCAGCCGGCAACAGATACATCTGTTTCCTAGGTCTGCTCGAAAACTGATGGCTACATCGCCGATGGTAGCGAGCTGTATCGGCGTGTAAAGAGGCAACGGAAGGGAACTCTGGACACCCGGGGCTGTAGCTGCAATGTAGCTAAGGCGTGACCCAGGCTCCGGGATACCGCGCCCCATCACCGATCATTGGAGGAAGCTCCTGCATGACGATTGGTAGTCGCTGCCTAGGGCGGCATATTTAAGGAGCTGACCAGTCACACTACACAATCGCTCGAGCGTGCTGGATGTCTCAGCCTCCTGCGATGCCTGCCCAATCATGATGATATTACGCTGTCCTATCATCGTACGGACGGCTCGTAATCCAAGATTGTGGCACGCCTATGTGCTGTCCCTGCTGTACCAGGTCCGCCCATAGTAGCTTATTGTAGCGCTGTGTAAACGTGGTACGCTAAGCTACAGCTGGCTACTTGACACACCCGGCGATGTAGCTAGCTATAGATGTAGCGTGGCGTAGCGCACCTTGTCGCGGCGTGTAAAGGAGATGCGTTGACCGTTTGTAGCCGTTTGAGCGTGCTCGTGCACGTGAAGTAGCGGGATGTATCCAGCCTGCCGTCGCGGCGTGTAAAGGTACCTTTAGTGCCTAAAGTGCAAAATAGACCGGTCCCAACCCACTCACCCATAACAACAGAGGTCAGGAACAGCACATCCGTGTCTGGGGTGCGAAAGCCCGACACGTGTTTTGTGAACCTTTCTCAGGGGGTTGTGGAGGGGATTGCTAGGTGGGTGCCTTTAAATAGGTCACCAAGCACATCATTGCAGGTGATAAATGAGACCCAAGTGTGGCTGGGACCTGCACAGTGTTGTAAGGCAGACAGTACCACTTCCGGGTTTGAAAGCAAACTTCTTACTCTATACTTTTGCAATATGTACAATAAGTTCAATCCATTCTGTGTGTGCCATTAATAATTGTGTACTTCACCCCATGCACTGTAACCTGTACCCACTACCCATACTACTACTAGTCGGGAGCAGATATCCCTGTCTGTCTCCCTTGCTGTCAATCACTTGGTCTATATTGTATTTACTTGGGCATAGTTTTTAATGTATGGCTGATGGAGTTACAGCAATAAACACTGCACCTGCAAATACTGTCTGTTTGTACTGTTACCCTCTAAAAAGCTAGTTAAAGTATATTTCGACTCTGTTCTCGTGTTTGCAAATCTTTTTTTGATACTGCAGCATGCACCTGTCCCCTGTCCAGGGCGGGAAGCATTTGACTAAATTTTCTCTTGTACCACGGATCCAACAGTGTGGCAACCCAGTAGTTGTCACTAATTAGAATCCTAATGCTACGGGCATCATGTTGCAGATAGTGCAGTAAGAAGGCACTCATATGTCTGTTGCATTAATGAGGCCCAAATCCTTGTGTTGGTGGTGGCATAAAAATCTAGAATCCTTCCTCCGTCTTCTCCCACCAAACTCGGACAACAAGGGAATCATTCTCTCTCGTTTTCTGACTATTCTATGCCCAATAACGCTTCATTCTAATCCTCCCCATTTGCTCTTCAGATTCTGCACCTTCACCACCAGTTAGTCTGGCACCATGAGCTTCTCTCTGTTGCTCTACTCCACCTTGACATGCCACCCAGCTGTGTAACGAGAGTCCGGACATTTGAGATCTTGATCTCCTTTCTGCACCCTTCTCTTATTCCTCCTCCTCTTCCTGTGTTGCCAGCTCCTCATCCCGCTAACTTTTAAAGCTTGCTCCAGCATGTAAATGAGCAGTAGTGAATAGTGATACTAATGACTGCATCTTCAGCGCTATCCATCTTAGTAACCATTTCGAAACTGTGAAGAAGGCTGCAGATGTCCTTGATTTGTGCCCTTTCTGGAATCGTTATTTGCACTACATTCGGCTTGCTTTGAGTCACTATACGCGTCATTACATACTGCAGCAGTGCTTTTCGCTGATGCCGCAGTCTCTGCACAGTTTGCAGAGTGTAATTCCATCGTGTCAACACAACGCATATGAAACAGTTAACTGAGTGTCGAAAAGACCTCTGTAGTGATGCTAGTTGATGAACTGCAGGGTGAGAATGGCTGAAGTGAGCAGACAGTGACAGTGCCTTAAGCAGCAGCTCATCCAGGCCGGGATAATTGTGTAGGAATTGCTAGACAGCCAGGTTGAGGACATGGGCCATACAAGGCACTTGTGTAAGTTTGTCCCGGCGTAGGGCCGCCACCAGGTTCACACAGTTATTGCACACTGCCTTCCCTGGCTCCAGGTTTAGCGGAGAAGGCTATTGCTGTAACTCTGCCTGCATACCCATCCTCATCTCTTCAGCTGTGTGACTCACATCTCCAATGCATTTTAATTTAAACACTGCCTGATGGCAGAGAGCCCAGC
Organism: Allobates femoralis; assembly: GCA_033576535.1. Lineage (NCBI taxonomy): Eukaryota > Metazoa > Chordata > Amphibia > Anura > Aromobatidae > Allobates > Allobates femoralis. The sequence goes on along the minus strand of JARQOC010000006.1, from coordinate 350,623,665 downwards.
AGTGCAGTATGGAGGTGGGATGGATTCTGTCTGAATTGTTGCAACATTAAGGGAGATGTTGAGGGCGCAGCTGGAGACCCTAGAGTAGGTGGAAGAGGCAGAAACAGTGAATGAAGAGGTACAGGCAGAAGTCTTAGTGTTTCCAGGGCTTGGGGAATAGCCACTTCCCGCCTGGCCCCACAGCCACCAGAGTCAACCAGTGGCCAGTGAGGGAGATAGTCTTCTTTCTGTTCTCCATGCTCAATGTGGAACACACAAGGACACAGGACAGAGGTCAACTTTAATCTATGTCAACTGGCTGCAAGTATGGTTTAGTTATTGCCAACACCTGTTTGGTGTTAATTACCTGTTAGTTACACAAATTAGAGAAGCATCACATGATTTTTCTACTTTTGTCCACCCCCTTTTTTATGTTTGGTGTGGAATTAGATCCAATTTGGCTTTAGGACAATTCTTTTTGTGTTTTTTCATTGCAGACAAATTAAATGAAGATAATAATACCAAAGAATTTGTGATTGCAATCATTTTCAGGAAGAAACTGAGCATTATCTGACAGAATTGCAGGGGTGTCAATACTTTTGGCCACAACTGTATCTGTAGAATGTAAGCCCGCAAGGGCACGGAACTCTTCCCTCTGTATACAGTATGCCTGTCAGTTTTAGTGACTGTGAAGTTGACTGTCATACAATTCAGCACATTGTTGAGGGATGTCCCTGTGGCACCCCTGCAGGGGATTGCCACAGGATTCACCGGTGCAAGGAGGGAATTACACCTTGGTTCACACAGCACACACCTTCCACCCCAGACCTGAAGGGGGAGCTCTACTGGCTGCCTTAAGACACTTCCCCTTTAAAAGATCCAGGCCTGAGGGGAGGAGTTAGTTAGTCCCAGGAGTTACTCCCAGGAGAGAGTCTGAGGAGAGAGCTGGAGCAAGGAGTTGGTCACTGGGAAGGATCCAGGACCAGGGACCACTGACCGCTGTGTTGCACCCTACAGAGAGGGTCGGAGGCCAGTGGAGGAAGCAGGGAATTCAAGGAAAGGAACCAGTTGAGGTTTCCTTATAGTACACCCGGACACCGGAGTCCGGCACTGCCAGAATCCACTGCAGCAGTAAAACCCCGGGAGAACCAGGAGGAGTTAACCCCTGAAACAAGTCAAGTAAGTGACACTCAAACTGACCAAGTGCAGGACCAGGGGCCATAGGAGAAACGGGGACCCCGCAGAAGAACGTCATAGTCAGTTTAGAGCAAAGCCTGGAGAGGGAGAAGGAGCGGTGAGTCCAGTCACAGACAGGACTTACCCCAAAAGTTGCACCGGGGACCTGGTTATTTCTCTGGACTGTACCTGTTACCCGGTCACCAGTAAAAGGTACCGAAACAACGATCACTGTGTGTGTGTGCCTGCCTAACCGCCGTTAGTCACTGCATTGACTGCAGAGACGCGACTACTACTCCCCTCATTCATCTCCGCTGCCCTGAGGTAAAGCTCCACCTGTGGGGAGCTGTACCACACTCTGCTGCACCCACCATCACCTCAGCGGCCGGCTGCAGCGCTGGTATACCCATTACCAGGTACCATAGGTGGCATCATGTTACCAATCCCCTTATCCCCCACCCTTCCCCACCATTCAGAGTCCAGGGCCTGGGACCTGGGACCAACCAGGCGTGATTCCCCATCAAAGTCCCCATCAGCCCCAGTACCCGAGTACCCCCTACCCTGTCGACCGCCTCATCCCCTCAGATCTTACACTGGTGGCAAGAATGAGTTCTACACTGGAAATGACAATGTTATTGCATACATAGAAAACCTTGACATTTGACTCTGATTTATTTTCCTTTGTTCCTTTCAATCACTGTTTATTCATTCATATATGATGGTAAAATATAAGTTCATATGATTAAATTAAAATTACATTTTTAGTTTGTTTACTGTAACTTCTATCTGTATTTTTGTATGTAACCCCTTCTCATGTACAGCACCATAGAATTAATGGTGCTATATAAATAAATAAATTAAAATTAAATAATAAGAATATATGATCTAATAAAGACTGCAGCACCCTGAATACACACAGAGCTCACATCAAGCCTATATTACTGGAAGGGACACTCCCACAAGAAAAAAAATCTGCAAATTGGGTTAAACTGTAAATTGCATATCATTGACTCTGAAAATGAATAAAGAAATAAAGATTGCTGATTAAAACTTATGAGTAATTTTATTAAGTAAAGATAAACACTAACAAATGTAGAAATATTTTTCCAACTTCAAAGGTGTCCATAGCCTGTAAGGTAAATATTTTCTTATCTTTTATGTCTTCCAGAATTTTTTCAATATCTTGTCTAATGTTTTCCATAAACAGGAGCAAATAGTGTGCAACCTAGTAACTTTCAGTTGTCTATCACCCTTTTGTATACCTCAGTAATCCTGCAGTTTAAAATGAGTTTATTCATGTTTCTGTGTTATGGTGGGGTTACACGTAGCGATATCGTCCTGATATGCATACAACGCCGCGGGAGCGCGCATTTTGGGAGCACTTTTCCCGATATCGCATCGGCGGTTTACACGCTGCGATATCGGGAAACAACGTCCCTCCGATGTGTACGCCCACCAACCCAGTAACGACCATTTAACATGGGAGTTAATGGGTGAGGTGCGAGTACGCATCGGAGTTGGGCTGTCACACGCAGCGATGCTGGTACAACGGCCTTGCGATATCGGGAAGTTGAATAGCTCTGCTATTCAACTCCGATATCGTTTTGGCATCGTTCCAGCATCGCGTTGTATGCTAAAACAGTACAACGCGCACACCATATCGGGTCCAACTCGCGACCCACGTGACTTTTTGTCGGAGTTGGGTCGGAGTTGGACGCCGATATCGCGGCGTGTAAACCCACCATTAGGGCAGCATGACTGGTTAACAGATTCCCTTTACATTTATTTCCAAATGTTAATTTGAGATGTTAAACAATAAAGGCGGCAGTGTACAACTGGCACATGTCACGTTGCGAGCGCTTGAGGTTGTGCTTTGCAGTCAGCTTGCCTGTCTACTGAACCACAGCAGATACACCTTTGCTCTGGGTGTTTATTATCTGTTATCCATGCTTGGTCTTTTAGGTTAACAGGTGATTTCAATTACTTATTTGTCTCTCCAGCACTTTTTGGAGCGGCTATTAATACCTTCCCCCTACTGGTATTTTTTGCTGGTGATATTTTCATTTGGATGTCTAGCCATACTGCCGTTGTTTTATGCTAGCTAGTCAAAGTCCAGGTAAGAGTTTATCTCTCTGCTTTTTATGCTTATCCCCCTGCACCTATCATCATTTGTTTCTTAGTAGAAAGTAGGCGGCCTCCACCCTTGCAGTATTTACATCATCCTTTCTTTTGAATTTCGTGGTTTGTTGTCACTCTGTGGACCTTTTCTATCTCAGCATTTCTTCCTTAATGTAGGTATATTGCACACTACTCTGCCCTAAGGTTCCTTAGGAGGAATGTGATGCCGTTCAGGCAGCATAGGTCTGATTTACTAACGTTTAGTCTGGTGTTAGACCACACAGGAACTAGAGACTGTAGGACCCAGATCTCATCTATACAGTAACTGGCTGGGTCAGTTGCAATATTTTCAGTGTTTTACCAATTCATCACGTGTGAGTTTACTACAAATTCTTACCAAAAACTTTGTCTTTGTCTTTTTTATGCCTAAATATTTCTGATATCTGTTAGACATCAGTCCCAGCTGGCCTACGCTTTGCAACCTTCCCTTATGACCGCAGTACTTTGATGTGCTCCTCACTGGGTTTTACAAGTTGCCTGTTGTATCTCAGTTACATTACCTTCCTTAATTTCCTTCAATAGTGGAGGAAACTAAGGAATATAATTGGGGATTCACATATGGAATTAGGACTGATTCTGATAAAGATTTGCTCTGATGAGGCTCTTCATCCTCATACTGTAATGGTGACAAGAGGGTTAATATTTTGTTTTTCTTTGCATAAACAGAATGGCCCTTTGGGGAAAGCTGCTTTACAGAACAATCACTGAAGCCATTGTGTGAACTGTCAGAGGAACCATAACAAAGAGATTACCAAGGACTGTGATCTCGGTCGTTATTCAAATTGCTCTAACTTCCTGCATTTTCTATTTAAAAAATGTAAAAAGGCATCTCCCATTATACAATTTCCAACATCTGTGATTATTATTAAATGACTGTTCAAACCAAGTCCATGCGCTCAGTGCACTCTTGGTGTGGTCAAGTATTTAAGTGCACCTTCCCATCTACAGTACTTGTTTTCTATCCATCTCTGCCCTTTTCTGGCTCTATAAATGTACATAATATAAAATTCTATAAATATTAATACTCTCACACAAGAAAATCCAAAATGTTCAATTAATTATAATACCGTATATACTCGCGTATAAGCCGAGTTTTTCAGCCCAAAAATTGGGCTGAAAAGTCCCCCCCTCGGCTTATACGCGAGTCACTGTATTAGGGATGGGCGAATCTACTCGTTAGGACTCGTTACTCGGCAAGTAGTAAGAAACTCGCAGGAGTCTGTACTCTGCGAGTTTCCCAGCGATTACTCGCACAGTAACGAGTCCAATGCAAGTCAATGGCAATCCTAGTGTTGTCAGAGTTTACTTTTTCTCACTCGCTAGACTCCGATACCCGCTGTCAGTAGCGAGTCTGAGCGAGTCTTAGCGATTCTGAGCAAGTCTTAGCGATTCTGAGCGATTCTGAGCGAGTTTACGAATCCGAGTCCTGTAGACTGTATTCGGGACTCGGCTTATACACGAGTCAATAGGTTTTCCCAGGTTTTGCGGGCAAAAGTAGGGGGGTCGGCTTATACACGGGTCGGCTTATGCACGAGTATATACGGTAGTTATTAGTCCGTTTTAAGAAAAAAAATATATAAATATGTAAAAGTAGCAGGTATGATATAGGGGTACAGAGACAAAGTAGATAAAAAGGATTTCTGCTACATACTGTAATTAATAAATATATCTACAAAAAGCATAATACTAGATTTTATGACATACGCTGGTTTCACATCAAGATTTTTGTTTGTCCGTGTGGATCCTGGTTTTTGCAGGACCACATGGACAGGAACGGACAGAAATGGATCGGAGGACACTTATGTGTCTGATCTGATTTTGTGACTAATCCGATTTTAGTATCTTTGAAGTTGTAAAAATCATTCTGCGCCCTCCTCCGGCCCCGGGGCCGGCGCGCGCCCTTCCTCCGGCCCCGGGGCCGGCGTGCGCCCCTCCTCCGGCCCCGGGGCCGGCGTGCGCCCCTCCTCCGGCCCCGGGGCCGGCGCGCCCCTCCTCCTCCCCCGACCCCGGGGACGACGCGCGCCCCTCCTCCGGCCCCGGGGCCGACGCGCGCCCTCTCCTCCGGCCCCGGGGCCGGCGCGCGCCCCTCCTCCGGCCCCGGGGCCGGCGTGCGCCCCTCCTCCGGCCCCGGGGCCGACGCGCGCCTCTCCTCCGGCCCCGGGGCCGGCGTGCGCCCCTCCTCCAGCCCCGGGGCCGGCGTGCGCCCCTCCTCCGGCCCCGGGGCCGGCGCGCGCCCCTCCTCCGGCCCCAGGGCCGGCGCGCCCCTCCTCCTCCCCCCTCCTCCGGCCCCGGGGCCGGCGCGCGCCCCTCCCTCCTCCTCCGGCCCCGGGGCCGGCGCGCCCCTCCTCCGGCCCCGGGTCGGCGCGCGCCCCTCCTTCTCCTCCCCCCTCCTCCGGCCCCGGGGCCGGCACGCGCCCCTCCTCCGGCCCCGGGGCCGGCGCGCCCCTCCTCCTCCCCCCTCCTCCGGCCCCGGGGCCGGCGCGCGCCCCTCCTCCTCCTCCGGGGCCGGCGCGCCCCTCCTCCGGCCCCGGGTCGGCGCGCGCCCCTCCTTCTCCTCCCCCCTCCTCCGGCCCCGGGGCCGGCGTGCGCCCTCCTCCTTCCTCCTCCGGCCCCGGGGCCGGTGCGCGGCCCTCCTCCGGCCCGGCGCGCGCCCCTCCTCCACCTCCACCCCCTCCTCCGGCCCCGGGGCCGGTGCGCGCCCCTCCTCCGGCCCCGAGGCCGGCGCACGCCCCTCCTCCACCTCCCCCCTCCTCCGGCCCCGGGGCCGGCGCACGCCCCTCCTCCGGCCCCGGGGCCGGCGCGCAGCACCCTCCTCCTCCTCCCCCCTCCTCCGGCCCCGGGGCCGGTGCGCGCCCCTCCTCCTCATCCTCCCCCCTCCTCCGGCCCGGGGCCGGCGTGCGCCCCTCCTCCTGCCCCGGAGCGCGCCCCTCCTGCTCCTCTCCCTTCCTCCGGCCCCGGGGCCGTCGCGCGCCCCTCCTCCTCGTCCTCCCCCCTCCTCCGGCCCGGGGCCGGCGCGCGCCCCTCCTCCTGCCCCGGTGCGCGCCCCTCCTGCTCCTCTCCCTTCCTCCGGCCCCGGCGCGCGCCCCTCCTCCTCCTTCTTCCCCCCTCCTCCGGCCCCGGGGCCGGCGCGCGCCCCTCCTCCGGCCCCGGCGCGCACCCCTCCTCCTCCTCCCCCTCCTCCGGCCCCGGGGCCGGCGCGCGCCTGTCACATCGCCATTGGACTCGGTGGCTGGTGTTCCTGCCTCGGCCGCTGGGAGGAGCCGGATTCCTTCGGCTGGTGGCGCCGGTGATAGGAGGGCCTTGTCCTCATATGGAACTGCTCCCGCGACGTCTGCCTCTGTCGCTGAGCGCCGCTGTGTTTCCCCTCTGGGTGGTGTTGGTCGCAGAGGAAAGGGCCCTGTAGAGGTGTCCGTTAGGCGCAGCCTGCGTTCTTCTGTCAGAGGTGGCGTGGGTGGAGCCAGTCGTGCATCTCCATCTGGCCTGGATCTAGGGGCGGTCCGGATGAGGTCATCAGGTTGTGAGCTCCAGCCTATGGGAGGTAGCCGTGCCCTTCAAGTACATTGGAGCCTGGCTTGCAGGCCGCCAGATATAGTTTTGGTTCCCCAGTGATAGTGTGTTTAGTTTCGTGTCTGACCCTGCCTGGATTTCTGACTCTGCCTCTGCCTATTGATTTTGTACCTCAGCTGCCCTCTTGGTTTTGCCCTTGACCTTGCCTGGATTTCTGACTCTGCCTCTGCCTATTGATTTTGTACCTCAGCTGCCCTCTTGGTTTTGCCCTTGACCTTTGCCTGGATTTTTGACTCTGCTACTGCCTGACGATTTTGTACCTTCGCTGCCCTCTTGGTTTTGACTCGGACTTCTGACTTCGTTTTTCGGGTCTTGATTTTCCCCTGGCGACCTCCCCGGCTCTGTTGCTCATATAGGCAGCTACCCCTGGGCTCCGCTATAATTTCAGATCCCTGTATAGGGGTTAAGGGTCTCGGGGTTTCTCGGGTGTCTGCCTACCAGCAGCTCGGCCTCACGGTGGATGGTCGTCACAGCGCCCTCCTCCTCCTCCCCCCCTCCTCCGGCCCCGGGGCCGGCGCGCGCCCCCTCCTCCTCCTCCCCCCTCCTCTGGCCCCGGGGTCGGCGCGCGCCCTTCCTCCTGCCCCGGGGCCGGGGCGCGCCCCTCCTCCTCCTCTCCCCTCCTCCGGCCCCGGGGCCGGCGCGCGCACCTCCTCCTCCTCCCCCCCTCCTCCGGCCCCGGAGCCGGCGCGCGCCCCTCCTCCTCTTCCCCCCTCCTCAGGCCCCGGGGCCGGCGCGCGCCCCTCCTCCGGCCCTGGGGCCAGCGCACGCCCCTCCTCCTCCTCCCCCCTCCTCCGGCCCCGGGGCCGGCGCGCGCCCCTCCTCCGGCCCCGGGGCCGGCGCGCGCCCCTCCTCCTCCTCCTTTCTCCCTCGGCCCCGGGGCCGGCGCGCGCCCCTCCTCCGGCCCCGGGGCCGGCGCGCGCGCCCTCCTCCGGCCCCGGCGCGCGCCCCTCCTCCTCTCCCCCTCCTCCGGCCCCGGGGCCGGCGCGCGCCCCTCCTCCGGCCCCGGCGCGCGCGCCCTCTTCCTCCTCCCCCCTCCTCCCCCCTCCTCCGGCCCGCGGGGCCGGCGCGCGCCCCTCCTCCTCCTCCCCCCTCCTCCGGCCCCGGGGCCGGTGCGCGCCCCTCCTCCTCCTCCTCCGGCCCCGGGGCCGGCGCGCCCCTCCTCCGGCCCCGGGGCCGGCGCGCACCCCTCCTCCTCCTACCCCCTCCTCCGGCCCCGGGGCCGGCGCGCGCGCCCCTCCTCCGGCCCCGGGGCCGTCGCGCGCCCCTCCTCCTCCTCCCCCTCCTCCGGCACCGGGGCCGTTCGCGCGCCCCTCCTCCTCGTCCTCTCCCCTCCTCCGGCCCGGGCCGGCGCGCGCCCCTCCTCCTGCCCCGGAGCGCGCCCCTCCTGCTCCTCTCCCCTCCTCCGGCCCCGGGGCCGGCGCGCGCCCCTCCTCCGGCCCCGGGGCCGGTGCGCGCCCCTCCTCCTCCGGCCCCGGGGCCGCGCGCGCGCCCTCCTCCGGCCCCGGGGCCGGCGCGCACCCCTCCTCCTCCTCCCCCTCCTCCTCCGGCCCGCGGGCCGGCGCGCGCCCCTCCTCCGGCCCCGGGGCCGTCGCGCGCCCCCCTCCTCCTCCCCCCCCCTCCGGCCCCGGGGCCGTCGCGCGCCCCTTCTCCTCGTTCTCCCCCCTCCTCCGGCCCGGGGCCGGCGGCGCGCCCCTCCTCCTGCCCCGGTGCGCGCCCCTCCTGCTCCTCTCCCCTCCTCCGGCCCTGGGGCCGGCGCGCGCCCCTCCTCCGGCCCCGGGGTCGGCGCGCGCCCCTCCTCCTCCTTCTTCGCCCCTCCTCCGGCCCCGGCGCGCACACCCTCCTCCTCCTCCCCCCTCCTCCGGCCCCGGGGCCGGCGCGCGCCCCTCCTCCTCCTCCTCCCCCCTCCTCTGGCCCCGGGGCCGGCGCGCGCCCCTCCTCCGGCCCCGGGGCCGGCGCGCGCCCCTCTTTCTCCTCCCCCCTCCTCCCCCCTCCTCCGGCCCTGGGGCCGGCGCGCGCCCCTCCCCTCCTCCCCCCCTCCTCCGGCCCCGGGGCCGGCCGCGCGCCCCTCCTCCGGCCCCGGGGCCGTCGCGCGCCCCTCCTCCTCCTCCTCCCCCTCCTCCGGCCCCGGGGCCGTCACGCGCCCCTCCTCCTCCTTCTTCCCCCCTCCTCCGGCCCGGGGTCGGCGCGCGCCCTTCCTCCTGCCCCGGGGCCGGTGCGCGCCCCTCCTCCTCCTCTCCCCTCCTCCGGCCCCGGGGCCGGCGCACGCCCCTCCTCCTCTTCCCCCCTCCTCCGGCCCCGGGGCCGCGCGCGCCCCTCCTCCGGCCCCGGCGCGCACCCCTCCTCCTCCTCTTCCCTCCTCCGGCCCCGGGGCCGGCGCGCGCCCCTCCTCCTCCTCCCCCCTCCTCTGGCCCCGGGACCAGCGCGCGCCCCTCCTCCGGCCCCGGGGCCGGTGCGTGCCCCTCCTCCTCCTCCCCCCTCCTCCGGCCCCGGGGCCGGCGCGCGCCCCTCCTCCTCCTCCCCCCCCTCCGGCCCCGGGGCCGACGCGCGCCCCTCCTCCGGCCCCGGGGCCGGCGCGCGCCCATCCTCCGGCCCCGGGGCCGGCGCGCGCCCCTCCTCCTCCTCCCTCCTCCTCCGGCCCCGGGGCCGGCGCGCGCCTCTCCTCCCCCTCCGGCCCCGGCCAACCGCTGAGCCCTGTATACTCTGCTAACCATAGTCTAGAATACCCGATGCGTTAGAATCAGGCCACCATCTAGTATTATATAGTAAGCAATGTGGGGCCTAATATACTATATGAAAAACAGTCTCTGTTTCCAATAGCATCCATTCAAGAATTTTCTTTTATGAATTTTTTCACAATTTCACTTTGTAGTTTTGCTATAAAATGTGTTTAGAAAAGTATAAAGACTTAAAAACTAAAAATGATGGCAAATTCCCTTTAAACAAAATAAAATTCAGTTACAGAATGGTAAATTGTGGAGGGAACGGATTTGTGGGATGGAAAACTGAACATAGGGTTAAGATCTGAGCCTATTTGTTTCTATAGGAAACAACAGCAAAGTCATTAATTACTACAGGGACTAACGATCCTCCATTATAATAATAGAGAGCGACTCACCGGCAGCCCTTGGTAACTGATGGTGATGAACAGGGAACAGCACAGGAACACTTTGAAAACCATTGTCTCTAGAGTGAATTTCAGCACCAAGATACGGCTAATGTGATACAAGCTCCTAGTGGGCGGAACCTCCCAGTGATGATGACATCACAAGGCCTTCAGAGACATCATCACCCACAACATTCCATCACAGGACATCTCCCAGCATCAACAATAAGTTTGTTGCCAATAGCAACCATTCAAGTTTATGGAAGGCAATGTGGGGCTCATTATACTGTATTGAAGGCAATGTGGGATCCATTATACTATTTGGAAAGCAATTAGGGGCCCATTACACTACATGGAAAGCAATGTGGAGCCCCTAATATTACATGAAAGCAAATGTGGTGCTTATTATATTGTATGGAAGGCCGGTGCGCTCCTCCTCCGTCCCCGGTCCCCCCCCGGGGTCGGTGTGCTCCTCCTCCGTCCTCGGCTCCCCCCCCGGGTCGGATCGCTCCTCCTCCGTCCCCTGCCCACCGCTGAGCCCCCGTATACTCTGCTAACCGCTGAGCCCCCGTATACTCTGCTAACCACTGAGCCCCCGTATACTCTGCTAACCATAGTCTAGAATACCCGATGCGTTAGAATCAGGCCACCATCTAGTATTATATAGAAAGCAATGTGGGGTCTATTATACTATATGAAAAACAGCCTCTGTTGCCAATAGCATCCATTCAAGAATTTTCTTTTATGAATTTTTTCACAATTTCACTTTATACTTTTCTAAACACATTTTTTAGCAAAACTGCAAAGACTTAAAAACTAAAAATTATGACAAATTCCCTTTAGACAAAATAAAATTCAGTTACAGAATGGTAAATTGTAGAGGGAACAGATCTGTGGGATGGAAGACTGAACATAGGGTTAAGATCTGAACCTATTTGTTTCTATAGGAAACAACAGCAAAGTCATTAATTACTACAGGGACAAACCATCCGCCATTATAATAATAGAGAGGGACTCACCGGCAGCCCTTGGTAACTGATGGTGATGAACAGGGAACAGCACAGGAACACTTTGAAAACCATTGTCTCTAGAGAGAATCTCAGCACCAAGATACGGCTAATGTGATACAAGCTCCTAGTGGGCGGAACCTCCCAGTGATGATGACATCACAAGGCCTTCAGAGACATCATCACCCACAACATTCTATCACAGGACATCTCCCAGCATCAACAATAAGTCTGTTGCCAATAGCAACCATTCAAGTTTATGCAAGGCAATGTGGGGCCTATTATACTGTTTTTCATGGCTTCTTTGAGGATAACTTCAATGGGAGTTAAAGAAACAGTACAGTCTACTTGGTAGTTCCAGAGTCTCATCCTCTTGTTCAAAGGCAGAGACAGATTTTCCATGCAAATAACATTATATTATTATTATTATTATTATTATTACACTGTGTTCCAAATTATTATGCAAATGTTCTTTTTTTTCTGATTTTCCTAAATGGTCGGTGCAAATGACGATCAGTCATCACCCGTTAGACTATACATCAAATTTTATTGAAGAAACCTCCCAATGATAGCAGTATAATCTTCAAAATTAAAAAAAAACTCTAAATGCACTGTTCCAAATTATTAGGGACAGTAGATTTTTTAAACATTTGATACGTTTGAAAGAACTGAAAATGCTCATTTGTTGAATTTGCAGCATTAACAGGTCACATTCACTGAAATAAAAAGCTATTTAACTCCAAAACATCCTAACAGGCCAAGTTACATGTTAACATAGGAACCCTACTTTGATATCACATTCACAATTCTAGCATCCATTGATATTGTGAGTTTCTGGAGAGTTTCTGCTTGTATTTCTTTGCATGATGTCAGAATAGCCTCCCAGAGCTGCTGTTTTGATGTGAACTGCCTCCCACCCTCATAGATCTTTTGCTTGATTATAATCCTAAGGTTCTCTATAGGGTTGAAGTCAGGGGAAGATGGTGGCCACACCATGAGTTTATCTCCTTTTATGCCCATAGCAGCCAATGGCACAGAGATATTATTTGTAGCATGAGATGGTGCATTGACATGCATGAGGATGATTTTGCTCCTAAAGGCACGTTTTTGCTTTTTGTACCATGGAAGAAAGTTCTCAGTTGGAAACTCTATACACAATGCAGAGGTCATTTTCACACCTTCAGGAACCTTAAAGGGGCCTACCAGCTGTTTCCCAATGATTCCAGCCCAAAACATGACTCCTCCACCTCCTTGCTGAAGTCACAGTCTTGTTGGGACATGGTGGCATCCACCAACCATCCACTACTGTATTCATCTGGACCATCCAGGGTTGGTCAGCACTCATCAGTAAACAAGACTGTTTGAAAATTAGTCTTCATGTATATCTGGACCCACTGCAACTGTTTCTGCTTGTGAGCACTGGCCGAATAGTAGGTTTATGCACCACAGCAAGCCTTTAAAGCATCCTACACCTTGAGGTTCGAGGGACTCCAGAGGCACCAGCAGCTTCAAATATCTGTTTGTTGGTTTGTAAGGTCTTTTTAGCAGCTGCTCTCTTAATCTGATGAATTTGCCTGGCAGAAACCTTCCTCATTCTGCCTTTATCTACACGAACACATCTGTGCTCAGAATCAGCCACACATCTCTTCACAATACGATGATCACGCTTACGTTTTCGTGCAATATCAAATGTTGTCATCCCTTGTCCATGGCATTGCACTATTTGTTGCTTTTCAGCAGCAGAGACATCCTTTTTCTTCTCCATGTTACTTGAAAACTGTGGCCTGCGTAATATTGTGGAACACCCAGTTTTCCTTTTAGTGGGCTCACCTGCCAAACTAATTATCACAGATATCTGAGATTGATTTCAATGATCCAAAGAACCCTGAGACACAATACCATCAATGGGTTTCATTGAAAAAAAATAAAAATAAAACCCTATGACACGGTAAACGGTTTTCAATGTCTCTGCTCTGCTCATTATAATCAGTGGGCAGAGAACACATTCTCTTAGCCCTGGTGAATTCACCTACCGGAAAACTCTTGATAGTATGTGTGGGATGGCAACTCACTGCATGTAGCAAAGAGTTGCCAGACACAGGTTTACTATAGAGCTTGGTTAAGATGTCACCAGAGATAGGATCTCCAAAGAGTTCACAGTCCAAATAGTTGGCCCAATTGCCAAGATCCTGCATGGTAAATCTAATGTTCATATCATTATCACTGCAGTACGCGACAAAAGCTTGACATTGGTGTCAGGAGACACATCGACAGACCCATCCCAAATAAGGACGAGATCGTCGATGTATCTCCCGTACCACCTTGGGGCTCGCAGAAAAGGGTTGTTAGAACTGAATAGGAACTCTTTCTCCCACACAGACATGTACAGGTTGGCCAATGAAGGGGAAAATTTCGCCCCCGTTGGACAGACGCACGTGTGGAGGAAGAAAGAGTCCTTAAACCTAAAAAAGTTGTTTTTCAATAGAAAATCCACATCCATGAGGATAAACCTTATTTCATTGAGAGAATAAGATGTTTTCCTTAAAATGATCGACATTGCTTCCATAGCCAATTCGTGCGGAATGCTGGAATACAAGGGCATCACATCCATAGTCATCCACTTGTCCAGTGGTCTCCACCTCCAATCCTTCAATTCATGTAATAAATGTTTGGTGTCTCGGACATAGCCCGGTAAATTCAAAACTAAAGGTTGCAGTCTTCGATCTACCCACTCAGATAGTTGTTCATTCAATGAACCAATGCCTGACACAATAGGTCTGAGTGGGGGAGGAAAACAACCTTTGTGGGTCTTAGGTAACGCATGGAAAATTGGGCATGTGGCGTACTGGACAAATAGATGTTTATACTCTCTATCATTTATTACTCCCAAGGCTAGACCCTCATTCAAAAGAGTTCTCAAATCCTCCTGGACCTTGGCAGTGGGGTCAGATTTCAAAACGAAATATGTGTTTCTGTCCTCCAGAATTTTTATTACCTCCCTTCGATAAAGTAAAGTGTCCAAAACAACAATCGAACCTCCCTTATCAGAATTTTTTATAATGATATTGGGATTTGACTGTAAATCTTTCAAAGCCATTTTATGGGATACAGATAAGATTATCCTTAACCTCTACTGTGGGTAAAATCCTAGAGGGTTTTCTAAAAGATGCTATACTGGAGTATCTGAAGAAAAATAACCTCATGACCCAATATCAACATGGGTTTACCAGGGACCGTTCCTGTCAAACTAATCTGATAAGCTTCTATGAAGAAGTAATTTCTGGACTGGACCAAAGAAATGCAGTGGACGTGGTGTATATGGACTTTTCAAAAGCTTTTGATTCAGTGCCACAAAAAAAAAAGGTTGCTATATAAAATGAGAGCAATGGGGATAGGGGAAAATATTTGTAAGTGGATTAAGAACTGGCTCTGTGATAGGAAACAAAGGGTGGTTATTAATGGAACACACTCAGAATGGGTCACAGTTAACAATGGGGTACCAAAGGGGTCAGTATTGGGCCCGCTTCTTTTTAACATATTTATTAATGACCTTGTAGGGGGCATACAGAGTAGAATCTCAATATTTGCAGATGTCACTAAACTCTGCAGGCAGTGGCGTAACTTGAAGCTCATGGGCCCCGATGTGAAATCTCCAACAGGGCCCCTAATTATTAGAAATCTTTAACAGCAATAGACTTTTTGTATAGACCAAAGGGACTTTTGGGACCCCCTAGGGGCCGGGGCCCGGGTGCGATCGCAACCCCTGCACCTGTTGTAGTTACGCCCCTGTCTGCAGGGTAATCAATACAGAGGAGGACAATTTATGTAAACCAGAAGCTTGGGCTGATAAATGGCAAATGAGCTTTAATGGGGATAAATGTAAGGTCATGCACTTGGGCAGAGGAAATAAAAGGTATAATTATGTGCTTAATTGTAAAACACTGTGCAAAACTATCACTGAAAAAAAATCTGGGTGTATGGGTAGATGATAAACTCACATTTAGTGCCCAATGTCAGGCAGCTGCTGCAAAGGCAAATAAAATAATGGGATGCATTAAAAGAGCCATAGATGCTCATGAGGAGAACATAATTTTACCTCTATTCAAGTCACTAGTGCGACCACACTTAGAATACTGTGTACAATTCTGGTCTCCGGTGTATAAGAAAGACATAGCTGAACTAGAGCGGGTCCAGAGAAGAGCGACCAAGGTTATTAGAGGACTGAGGGGTCTGCAATACCAAGACAGGTTATTAAACTTGGGGTTATTTAGCTTGGAAAAACGAAGGCTTAGGGGTGATCTTATAATAATGTATAAATATATGAGGGGACATTACAGACACATTTTTAATGATCTTTTTACTCTTAAGCCTGAGACTGGGACAAGGGGGCATCCTCTACGTGTGGAGGAAAGAAGGTTTAATCATAATCACAGACGTGGATTCTTTACTGTAAGAGCAGTGAGACTATGGAACTCTCTGCCACATGATGTAATGAGTGACTCACTACTAAAATTTAAGAATGGCCTGGATGCCTTTCCACCTGCAATAAGACCCGGTCCACCACACCGCCTCATGACTGGAATTTCCCCCTCCTACTGTATCCCCACCTGCCCCTCGTAGACTGTGAGCCTTTGTGGACAGGATTTCTCCCCTCTTGTTTCTGTACAACTGAATTGTCAACATTTATTGTTACTTGTATTGTTACTGTTACTTGTCCTAGTCTGCCCTTTTTAACATGTAAAGCGCCATGGAATATAATGGCACTATATAAATTAATAATAATAAATAATAAATAAATAAATAATAAATATATAATATTACCGGTTATATTTACTAGATTCTTTGATAGGGCGTTGATCCAGGGAATTAGTCTGATTGCCATATGTGGAGTCAGGAAGGAATTTTTTTCCCTAATGTGGACCTTAGTGTTGCCACATGTTTTTTTTTTTGCCTTCCTCTGGATCAACATGTTAGGCTATGGGTTGAACTAGATAGACTTAAGGTCTTCCTTCAACCTTAAATACTATGTTACTATGTAGTACGTGGTAGAGGAAGCAGCAACAGGAGGGTACAGAGTCGGTGTAGTGCTAGCTGCCGGGGCTTGGAGCATGACCACGGTCGCCCCAGGCGGGAGAGACCAGAAGGGTGGAAGGAGAGAAGAGCCCTAGGGTGCGGAAGAGACACCTGTACGCTCGAATCCCCTGTACGCTCGAATCTGAGGAGACAGAGGGGCTGGTGGACAGCACAGGGACGCGGCCCTGAACACGATGCAAATGCTGCACGCCCGAACCGTTGAACCGAAGGCCTCAGACTTCTAATGGGAGCTGTGTCCGAACTCCCGACACAACTTGGGGAAGGTAGCCAAACTAGAGGCAGTGCCCGGGAGAGAAACCTATTGGCGCCCGGGACACAAATGCACCCGTGGCCATTAATACTTGAGCTCTGTGCTGTGGAGAGCATTGAGAGCCTGTGGGGGCAGAGCAACGACTTGCTCGCCTCAGAAGAGAACTATCCCTTATAGCGTTGAGAGAGAGAACATAGACCCACCAGAGACAGAACACCCAGTAAGTGTCGAGCCCTAGGCCCAGGGGGTACTCGGGTATCAGGCTCAGAGGGGTTCACGGGGATGTCACTGGTAGCGGTGCCTGAGCCCATGGCTTGGGTGACACTTCAAAGAGGGGTTATGTACAAGGGAAAAGAGTTGTTGTCTCGTGACACCACCTGTAGTACCTGGTGATGGATCACCAGCGCCGCCACAATCCTCCGGAGGGCGATGGTATTGCGGCAAGGATGGCAAAGCTCCCTACAGGTGGAGCTGGTCCTCCGGGGCAGCGTTGCTGTAAGCAAAAGGTTGAGTTTTGGTAGCACAAAGACACGGATACAAAGTCACTCTCCCAGGTACTTTACTGTAAACTGTGATCATCAGCATACAAGTCCACAGTTCATCAGAATGATGGTATACAGACAGGTAGCTCTACGGGTGACTGCAAGTGAATGTCATGCGGTATGGAGGTACCCGCAGTATGCCTTTGTTAACGAACCTACGTCCTTTCTTCCCCACCTAGAATTAGTCCAGACCCATTTAGTCCTTGAAGGGGCTTTAGGGGCTTCCCTACCTCTCAGCAAGGAAGTAGGTGGACCGCTCCGTGTGGCAGGGTGCTGTGGACCACAACAGCCAGTTGAAGATCCAGAGGTGGACTCTGACCGTGTCCTCGGTTCCGGCGTTCCCATGTTTGGACTGGGGAATTCCCTGGAGTATGGCCGCTCCCTGCTGAGATTCCCCTTTCTCTCTAGGGCCCAGACTCCCTCGTCAGGCACCCTCTTCCAGGATCCCCTCAGGACCCTCTCCCTTCCTCAGGACCAGTGTGGAGCTGTCCTGTCCGACCTTCCACCTCGCTCCACACCTCTCCTCCTTCTCTTCTTTTACTACTCCCACTAGAGGTGACTATATCCCTCTCAGGAGTAACCTCCCACCACTACTCTAGTGTGGGAGTGCAGGAATGGGTCCCTCCCAAAAGCCTAACATTCACTTGCAGTTGGGGAAAATTACACTGCTTTTATGAGTGTAATACCCCGGTGTGATGCCTGACCATCGGGGGCGCCACATAAGAGATACAGAAGGCACCAAATGAGGCTCAGTAACACCAACCCGGTCCTGGAGACGATGCTGAACTACAGCCTGCCAAGAGACGTACCCGGCGGCCATGTTGAAACACCAAGTAAAAGTAATGGAAGTGCAGCTGTGGTGTGTGGGTGACATTCTTGAACAGCGACCACCGTCCGCAGAGACCGCATGAAACACCGGGGTACCGACGTTCCACTGAACATCTGCCAAGGTACAGACTTACTCCTCTATCCCGCTGCCCTGGGGGGAGCAAAACCATCCAAGCTGCTGGTCACAGTCCATAGAGGTTCTCAAGCAGCGGCGGCCATCCTGGCCACATACCGCAGGTGGCGTCACGAATACCCCTTATCCCCTCAGACTTTCCCTGTCATCATTCCCCATTTATTTTAAATGACACCGCCAGGATCACAGGACCGGGTCCCGGCCCCCATCTGTCCCCATGAAAAGAAACAAAAGGAGGTGGACAAGGACGAGTAACCGCCCGTTTCCTGAGTCTTCCCCGACCCTCGAGTGGATGTGTCAAATCCTTGTATGCAGCCACCTGACAAAGGCAGGCAGTCATGTGTTCACATGGATGGGACCTCACAGAATGGCATAGTACCCATGTAGCCCTTGGGCCACAGATTGACACCCCTGGTATAGAGGTAATGTTCAAAATGAAAGCAGCAAAAGGTAGGTAGTGGTTTGTTAATAGCCCTGACTTTAGAAGGACAATCTCGTCACCAGGATCATGAAAGCAGTGACGTTTATGCTGCAAATACACAAAACTGGGCACTTTTCAGTCTTCCTGGCAATTGACGCTGTAAATGTTGGCAAGCATGGCAGAACTCCATGGCCTGGATTCATGGACCATTTTTACACTCCTCATATTTTCAATATACATCACCAATATTGCAAAACTGTGGAAGCTGTTTTCCCACGTTTGTGGGCTACAAAATACATGTTAAGGCTAGGGTCACACTAGCGTCAGTCTTTTGGCCGACAAATCCGTTTAAAACTTAAAATTTTGCAGCCTAAGCACAGCGTTACAGAACGTTAATGCTAAGCACTCAGGTTGCAGAATTCTAAGTTTTTAAACGGATTTGTCGGCCAAAAGGCTGACGCTAGTGTGACCCTAGCCTTAACAAGATATTTCTTCATGCCGCTGTTATAGAGGTGTCTGTGCCGTCCACACTGCACATATAGCTGGTATATAGGTTGTGTACGCTGTGGAATTTCCATTTGGATTTTCTGAACAGAAAAGTCACATTTTCTTTCAAATACTGTATACTGAGTGGCATGTGCAGGAAATCCACAGCATTTTTCTAACAGGTTTTGCCCAAGAAATCCCACAGCAAATCCAACAAATGTGGACGATTGCTTAACAGGTTATTTGTTGCTAGTACACTGATATAGGGCAGTTGTATGTGGCACAATCCCACAAATAGGGTGGCACATTCCTACATAGGTATTTGTGGATGGCAATTCCTTATTGAGGTATTGTGGTTGGCATACTGCTATGGCGCATAGTGTCTGGTAAACTCCTACTTTGGATTTGTTTGATTGGCATATTCTTATAAAAATATAGTGGCTGGCACACTCCTACAGGAGCATTTCTGACTGGCACACTCCTACAAGGGTATTTGTGATTGACACACTCATGCTGGGCTATTTGTGGTTGGCACACTTCTATAGTTGTATTTTTGTCTGGCACCCTCCTATAGGGGTTTTAGTGGTTAGCAAACTCCTACAAGTGTATTTGTGGTTGGTGCATTCCTATAGGGGTATTTGTGATTGGCATAGTCCTATAGGGGTATTTGTGGGTGGCACACTCCTATGGAGGTATTTGTGGTTGGAACACCCCTATAGGGTTATTTGTAGTTGGTGCTGCTGGTGATGGCGCTGTGGTTGATGATGCTGCTGGTAATGGCGCTGCATCTGATGGTGATGGCACTGTGGCAGAGCTGCTGGTCATGACGCTGCTGGTGATGGTGCTGATGGTGATGGCACTGCTGATAATGGCGCTGAGGCTGATGGCTCTGCGGCTGATGGCGCTGATGGTGATGGTGCTGTGGCTGATGGCGCTGCTAGTGATAGTGGTGATGACACTGCTGGTAATGGCGTTGCGGATTATGGTGCTGATCAGGGCCGGCTCCAGGTTTTTGTGGGCCCCGGGCGGAAGAGTCTTAGTGGGCCCCTTTAACACATACTAGCTGTATATATATAATAATAATAATAATAATAATAATGATATTTAATCATGTATATAGTGCTATTAATTCCATAGCACTTTCACATACATCTACAACACTGTCCCCGCACTTTCACATACATCTACAACACTGTCCCCATTAGGGCTATATATATTATAGAGGCAGCGGGCTATATATATATATATATATATATATATATATATATATATATATATAGCACTATATATATGATTAAATATATATATATATATATATATATATATATAGATATATAGATATATAGATATAGAAGCTGCTGGGTGGGCTGCGTATATTTAACACAGAGGCTGTTGAGTGGGCTGCGTATTTATAATATAAAGGCTGCTGGGTGTGCTACGTATTTATAATATAGAGGCTGGGGCGGCTACACCTTGATTATTTGTTATTTTTTCTAATGTTTCTTAGAGCCAGTAAATCTAATTCCATCAGTGTTTGTGCCAGTAAATGCAGCATGTCAGTGTTTCACTTAATGCAGCATGTCAGTGTTTGTACCAGTGTGTAAGTAATTGCAGTAGTAAAGTGTTGTCAGTGTGTCAGAAATTGAAGTCATACCAGTGTGTGATGGTGGGTTTACACACACCAATTTATCTGTTCAATATCTGAACAGATCTCTGGTTGCAGTGAAATCATGGATACATTGTATCATTTGTACACAGCCACAAAATGGAACTATGTGTCCATGATTTCACTGCAACCAGAGATCTGTTCAGATATTGAACAGATAAATTGGTGTGTGTAAACCCACCATTAGTAAGTCTTATCACTAAATGCAGCATGTCAGTAAGTGTTGTCAGTGTGTCAGTATATGCAGTATGTCAGTAAGTGTTGTCAGTAAGTGTTGTCAGTGTGTCAGTAAGTGTTGTCAGTGTGTCAGTATATGTAGTATGTCAGTAAGTGTTGTCAGTATATGCAGTGTGTCAGTAAGTGTTGTCAGTATATGCAGTGTGTCAGTATCTGCAGTGTGTCAGTATATGCAGTGTGTCAGTATACACAGTGTGTCAGTATATGCAGTGTGTCAGTAAGTGTTGTCAGTATATGCAGTGTGTCAGTAAGTGTTGTCAGTATATGCAGTGTGTCAGTATCTGCAGTGTGTCAGTATATGCAGTGTGTCAGTATACACAGTGTGTCAGTATATGCAGTGTCAGTAAGTGTTGTCAGTATATGCAGTGTGTCAGTAAGTGTTGTCAGTATATGCAGTGTGTCAGTATCTGCAGTGTGTCAGTATACGCAGTGTGTCAGTAAGTGTTGTCAGTATATGCAGTGTGTCAGTATATGCAGTGTGTCAGTAAGTGTTGTCAGTATATGGAGTGTGTCAGTAAGTGTTGTCAGTGTGTCAGTATACGCAGTGTGTCAGTAAGTGTTGTCAGTGTGTCAGTATACGCAGTGTGTCAGTAAGTGTTGTCAGTATATGCAGTGTGTCAGTATCTGCAGTGTGTCAGTATATGCAGTGTGTCAGTATACACAGTGTGTCAGTATATGCAGTGTCAGTAAGTGTTGTCAGTATATGCAGTGTGTCAGTAAGTGTTGTCAGTATATGCAGTGTGTCAGTATCTGCAGTGTGTCAGTATACGCAGTGTGTCAGTAAGTGTTGTCAGTATATGCAGTGTGTCAGTATATGCAGTGTGTCAGTAAGTGTTGTCAGTATATGGAGTGTGTCAGTAAGTGTTGTCAGTGTGTCAGTATACGCAGTGTGTCAGTAAGTGTTGTCAGTGTGTCAGTATACGCAGTGTGTCAGTAAGTGTTGTAAGTGTGTCAGTATACGCAGTGTGTCAGTAAGTGTTGTCAGTGTGTCAGTATACGCAGTGTGTCAGTAAGTGTTGTCAGTGTGTCAGTATATGCAGTGTGTCAGGGGCATGCAGAATATGGGTGTCTCTAACAGCATCAGAACTTGTACCTGGCTGCTTCTTCCAGATGGCGGGAGGAGGCTGACAAAAGATCACTAATGATGGAGGCTGATCCCGGGATCTGGACATCTTTACACATGGCCTCCATTTTTTAGGAGCACAAGTTCCTTAGTTCCTGAATCACATTGGAGCCTGCAGCAGCTGCCACCCCAGCCAGCTCTGCTGCTCCTGACTCAGCTGACTGCACAGGGGGGATCTTCTCTGCTCCTCCTGACCCAGCTGACTGCACAGGGGGGATCTTCTCTGCTCCTCCTGACCCAGCTGACTGCACAGTGGGGATCTTCTCTGCTCCTCCTGACCCAGCTGACTGCACAGTGGGGATCTTCTCTGCTCCTCCTGACCCAGCTGACTGCACAGTGGGGATCTTCTCTGCTCCTCCTGACCCAGCTGACTGCACAGTGGGGATCTTCTCTGCTCCTCCTGACCCAGCTGACTGCACAGGGGGGATCTTCTCTGCTCCTCCTGACCCAGCTGACTGCACAGGGGGGATCTTCTCTGCTCCTCCTGACCCAGCTGACTGCACAGTGGGGATCTTCTCTGCTCCTCCTGACCCAGCTGACTGCACAGTGGGGATCTTCTCTGCTCCTCCTGACCCAGCTGACTGCACAGTGGGGATCTTCTCTGCTCCTCCTGACCCAGCTGACTGCACAGGGGGGATCTTCTCTGCTCCTCCTGACCCAGCTGACTGCACAGTGGGGATCTTCTCTGCTCCTCCTGACCCAGCTGACTGCACAGTGGGGATCTTCTCTGCTCCTCCTGACCCAGCTGACTGCACAGGGGGGATCTTCTCTGCTCCTCCTGACCCAGCTGACTGCACAGGGGGGATCTTCTCTGCTCCTCCTGACCCAGCTGACTGCACAGTGGGGATCTTCTCTGCTCCTCCTGACCCAGCTGACTGCACAGTGGGGATCTTCTCTGTTCCTCCTGACCCAGCTGACTGCACAGGGGGGATCTTCTCTGCTCCTCCTGACCCAGCTGACTGCACAGTGGGGATCTTCTCTGCTCCTCCTGACCCAGCTGACTGCACAGGGGGGATCTTCTCTGCTCCTGTCCATCAGGCAGTGGGGGCCAAATGCTGAATGCAGGTAATATGTGGCATAAACTCTAGTGTAGACACTGTTCAGGGGCATCACTGTAATGGCTGGTGCTGCCTTGTCTAGGCCATTTAGCTGTGTCTATGCTAGTTTATCCCAGTATTTGGCTGTTTACAGCCCCAGTTTCCCTGGCTTTGTCCTGTGAGATCTCCCTATCATACTCACTGCTGTTATCTTCAGTCCAGCTCTCTCATCTAACCGAGCTCCTCTCTTCTCTCCTCCACTGCAGCTTCCTCTCCGTGCTCCTTACTTGCTCCGCCTCTTCCCTTCAGTCTCCCCATGTTCTCCTCTCTCCTTCTGTTTCTGGAGATCGGGGAGATACACTGCACAAGCTGCTTCCTCCTCCTCCGACTCCAGTGATGGAGAGGATGGGGAGGACTCGGGGCAGAGATCACGCAGGAGGGAAGGGGGTGGAATCCAGCATTCAGCTCAGCAGGAGGGTCCTGATGCTGGAGGGTAGGATCGGAAAGCTGCTGCTTCCACCACATGGCTAATTTGCATGCGATGCAAATTAGCCACGTGGACTGGTAGCGATGTAGAGTTCACCCTCAGCTGCTGCCTGTTTCTCAGGGGCCCCTGGCAGTCAGGGCTGCCGGTCACTGAGGGGCCCCTGGCAGTTAGGGCTGCCTGTCATTGAGGGCCCCCTGGCAGTCAGGGCTGCCAGTGCCTGAGTGGGCCCCCCCAGCTGGCCAGGGCCCCGGCACTTGCCCAGTGCACCTGGTGCTCACGCCGGCCCTGGTCAAGAGTACAGTCAACTCTGTGATAATAATTTTTTTAAATCATATACATCACATAGGAGACTACTGTATATACACCATACACGAGACACTGAGGGCATATAGAACACAGCAGAGGGCTAGGGGGCACATAAACTGGGGGTGAGCTGAGCTCTACATGAGCCACAGGGATGTATGATCCACCCCTCTCCCCAGCCTCCACCCATTGAGTGGGTGAGCTGAGCTCTGCAGGCAGGAGCCAAAGAGATGTTCTCTGAATCATAATGGTTTAATGCTTTAGTGCAGCTGTTCTGCCATGGGGAACAATCCACTAAACGTTTGAGTTTTTTTGCTGCTGTTTCTTCCAGAGACAGTGGGAAACATGGTATTACTGAGTAATGTGACATGATTATTTTGAGTTTGTGCTCATACTTCAGGTTTTATTGGATCCAGTGGTGGTCTCTATAATCCTCCATATAGCATAATATAGCCTATATAATCCTCCATACAGCATAATGTAGCCTCTATAATCCTCCATATAGCATACTGTGGTCTCTATTATCCTCTATATAGCATACTGTGGTCAATAATCCTGCATATAGCATACTGTGACCCCTATTATCCTCCATGTATTGTACTGTAATCTATTATCCTCCATATAGCCTACTGTAGCCTCTATTATGCTCTATATAGCATAATGTAGCCTCTATAATCCTGCATATAGCATACTGTGGCCTCTATTATCCTTCATATAGCATACTTTGGTCTATAATCCTCCATATAGCATACTGTAGCCTCTATAATCCTCCATATAGCACAATGTGGACTCTATAATCCTGCATATAGAATAATGGCACCACTAAAATCCTCCATATAGCATACTATGGCCTCTATTATTATTACTATTTATTTATAAAGCACTATTGATTCCATGGTGCTGTACATGTGAAAGGGTTATAAACAAACAAGTTAAAAATACAATGAACAAACTAACAGTGACAGACTGATACAAAGTGGAGAGAGGACCCTGCCCTTGCGGGCTTACATTCTACAGGGCAGTGGGGAGAGAAATAGTAGGCTGGGTCTGCTCTGGTGGTGGTGAAGCGCCGGGTCCAATGGTAGCAGAGCGTCAGGTCCAGTGGTGGTGGAGCATCTGGTCAAGTGGTGGTGAGGTGGCATTGTGTCATTGCAGCCTGTAGGCTGTTCTGAAGAGATGGGTTTTCAGGTTCTGCTTGAAGGTTCCGAGTGTGGGGGACAGTCGGACGTTTTGGGGTGCAGAATTCCAGAGAATGATGCTTGGGCAAAATCTTGCGGGCGGTTAGATAAGGATCGTACAAGTGTGGAGGAAAGGAGGAGGTCTTGGGAGGATTGAACATTACGAGTTGGATGATATCGGGAGATTAGGTCAGATATATATAGGGGGGACAGATTTTGGACAGCTTTGTAAGTCAGTGTTAGTAGTTTCAATTGGATTCGCTGGTGAATTGGGAGTCAGTGGAGGGATTTACAGAGGGAAGAAGTGGAGGAATAGCGAGGAGAGAAGTGGATTAGTCGAGCAGCAGAGTTAAGGACAGATTGGAGAGGTGCGAGAGTGTTAGCAGGGAGGCCGCAGTAGTCGAGACGGGAGATGATGAGGGCATGCACTACTAGTTAAGTAGATTGAGGAAGGGACGGATTCTGGAAATACTTTTGAGTTTGAGCCGGGAGTAGGTGGTAAGGGCTTGGATTTGCGGATTGAAGGACAGGGCAGAGTCAAGGGTTACTGTGGAGCCCCAGGCGGGACTGGGGTACTCGGTACCGGACCGGACGGTACTGGGGATGTCACGGGTGGCTTGGTCCGGACCGTGTCCCTGGGCCCTCACAATAAAAGGGGGAATTATTTACAAGGGAGATTGTCACGGGTGACGCCACCCACTTGGTGCGGCCAGTAATGGGGGCCGCCGCTGCTGCAGAACCTCCGGGGGTGATGGAATGGCAGCGGGGATGGTATAGTTCCAGTGGGGAGAACTGTATCCCCCGGGGCAGTAAAGGATAAAAGTCTATTGGGATTATAGATGGTGGAAGAGGGGTTGGAGGACACACACTCACGTTTGGTAGACACTGCAATTCTCTTCTTCTCCCTGATGCTGCAGAGCTGACAGGCTGGATCTGTAGGGAGGAATTGTCTCTGTGCTGAATCTGGAGCAAAGGTCGCAATCAATACACAGACTCCAAAGCTGTTTTCCAAAGCTTTACTGCAGATGTTGTTGCATGCTATAGTCCACGGAGTCTGTAATGGGGCCGAGCTCTCTCCCCACACCCTGTCCGGGTCATTGGCTTCCTTGTACTGCACTGTGTGTGTGTCCTGGGCTGCTGCTTCTAGCTAAGCTGCTGGGATTCCTCACGTCTCTCTGTATTCTGCTGGTACCACTTGGCTAGGCAACTTGGGTCCTCTAGGCTGTGCTGACCCCTCCGTGTTGCTTCGCTCTGGTACTAGGGGGCATCTAGAGATCCCACTGTTCCTGGGTTCACTGTGCTGTGGGTGCCAGACACAGTACCGGATCCGGTGTCCGTCTCTGTGCGTACTTCTGGGGCAAGTGATGGTGTCACTCTAGCTCCCAGATGTGTTCCTCTGTCTTTTCGTTCTCCTTTTCCTCTGACCCTTGCTAGGTCTGCACTGAGCTAACTCTGCTCTCTTCTCAGCACTGCACCGTGCTGAACGGTCTCCTGAGCTGTTCACAGCACTACACCGTGCTGTACGGTCTGAGCTCTCCCTCATGGGCAAGAGTATATAAGGGAGCAGGTGGTGCTCCCCCTATTGCCCAGAGGTGGTAGTGTTTGTCAGTGTGTAGTGGGGGAGAGAACCCATGTGATGTTATTGTGGCACATTAACCCATGGGGTGCCACATTACTCCGAGGCAGAGAACTTCAGGTACAGGGCAAAGTGTGATGTCATTTATTGTGATAGATAGATCTGGTAAGGAAGGTGTGTGAGATGAAGGGAAGATGATGAGTTTGGTTTTGTCTACATTAAGTTTTAGGAAGCGAGAGAAGAAGAAGGAGGATATGTCTGATAGACACTCTGGGAATTGGGACAGGAGAGAGGTGACATCTGGGCCAGAGAGATAGATCTGAGTGTCATCAGCGTACAGGTGATACTGGACTTTACAAGTTGTCTCAGACCAAGGGTATAGATTGAAAAAAGGAGGGGCCCCAGGACAGAGCCTTGAGGACCCCTACAGAGAGGTAATGGGGCAAGGAGGTCGTGTGGGAGTGGGAGATGCTAAATGTGCAGTTGGAAAGGTAGGAGGAGATCCAAGAGAGGGCAAGGTCAGTGATGCCAATGGAAGAGAGGATCTGTAATAGGAGACAGTGGTTGACTGTGTCGAATGCAGAGGACAGGTCTAGAAGGAGGAGGATGGTGAAATGTCTGTTAGCTTTGACCGTGAGTAAGTCGTTAGTAATTTTGGCCAGGGCAGTTTCAGTGGAGTGGTTGGAGCGGAAGCCGGATTGAAGGTTGTCAATGAAAGAGTTGGATGAGAGGTGAGATGAGAGTACAGTGTGGACATGCTTTTCGAGAAGTTTGGAAGCGAATGGGTGCAGGGATATGGGCCGGTAGCTGGATGTAGAAGTGGGGTCGAGAGATGGATTCTTTAAGATAGGTGTAATTGTTGCATGTTTGAAAGCAGAAGGAAAGGTACCAGAAGTTAGTGATAGGTTGAAGAGGTGGGTTAGCGCTGAGATAAGTGTTGTGGTGAGGTTGGGGAGGAAGTGGGATGGGATGGGGTCCAGTACACAAGTGGTGAGGTGCAATCTGGAGAGGAAGTGTCTAAGTTTTCCTTCAGTGATGGAGGGGAGAAGGGTTAGTGGGGGAGGGGAGTGGTCTGGTATACTTGGGGGTTGTGATGATTGGGTAGCAAAGACTTGTCTGATTTGATCGATCTTGTTGGTGATGTGTGTTGCAAAGTCTTCTGCAGAGATATGAGAAGTGGGGGGGGGGGTAGAGGGGGCGGAGGAGGGAGTTAAATGTGTTGAATAACTGCCTGCGGTTGTGGGACAGAGAGGATATGAGGGTAAATAAGTAATTCTGTTTAGTGGTGGTGAGTGCTGACTTGAATTTGAGAAGTGCTTGTTTGAATGCTGTGTAGTCTTCTTGCGAGTGTGTTTTCTTCCAGCGGCCCTTAGCAACTCTAGACTCTTACCGCAGCTTTTTAGTGGTGTCAATGTGCCAGGGTTGTCTGTTGATTTGTCGTGTTCTGCCATGAACGAGAGGGGCACCTGCATCAATAGCTGATGTGAGTGTCGAGTTGTAGAAAGCTGTGTCATTATCTGTGTTGAGGAGTGACGATATGGATGATAGCGTTAAAATGGCGTTGGAGAGTGTGTGAGCGTCAAGATGTATGAGGTTTCTGCGAGGGTGTGCGAGTTGATAAACATTGGTGGCAGGTGAGGACGACAAGGTTGGAGAGGGCAGGTTGTTGGTTTAGTTAAGGAGCAGAGGCGGGTGAAGATGAGGTCTAGTGTATGTCCGTCTGTGTGGGTGGCTGTGGAGGAATATTGAGAGAGGCCAAGCATGAGGTAAGTGACAGAAGTTTGGAGGCTGTTGACCGGTGGGTGTCAATGGGGATGTTGAAGTCGCCCATTATAATGGTGGGTATTATCCTCCATGTAGCATAATGTAGTCTCTATTATTCTTCATATAACATAGTGTAGCCTCTATAATACTGCATAAAGCATAATGTGGCCTCTATAATCCCCCATATAGCATAGTGTAGCCTGTATAATCATGCATATGGCATAATGTAGTTCCTATAATCCTCCATATATCATAATATAATGGTGGTTATGGTGGTCTCCGCAAGGATTCCACCCCAGGGCTAGGTCCTTCCCTCGAGGGATATCTGGCTAGTCCCGTGTTTGAGACTCTTAATTCGGGCTCCATGGACTCCATTTGCATGTTCAAATTTCCAGGGGGCAGTGCATCATGGATTTCACTGTGTTTGGGCGCTTTGGCTGGCTGCCCACGGTGGTTTCCTTGACTGGTCTCCCTGAGATCGGTGAGTGCTTTGTGATGTTGGTCTGCCAGGCATTGCTCCCGCCTAGCCAGGGTCCTACTCCGCACTGATGAGGGGCAATACCCTGAAACAGCTGTCTGTGGATGGACACCTGGCTCTGTTAATTCCCTTGTCATATCATTAACTTGTAACTGAGTGGGATATTGACTAAAAGGGCCACTTAATATGGTGGTTATGGTGGTCTCCGCAAGGATTCCACCCCAGGGCTAGGTCCTTCCCTGGAGGGATATCTCGCTAGTCCCGTGTTTGAGACTCTTAATCGAGGCTCCATGGACTCCATTTGCATGTTCAAATTTCCAGGGGGCTGTGCATCATGGATTTCACTGTGTTTGGGCACTTTGGCTGGCTGCCCGCGGTGGTTTCCTTGACTGGTCTCCCTGAGATCGGTGAGTGCTTTCTGATGTTGTCCATATATCATAAGGTTGCCTCTATCATCCTGCATATATCATAATGTAGCCTCTATAATCTTCTATAATCCTCCATATAGCATAATGTAGCCTCGATTATCCTCCGTATAGTGTAATGTAGCCTCCATAATCCTCCATATAGCATAATGTGGTCTCTATCATCCTCCATATAGCATACTGTTGTCTCTATAATCCTCCATATAGCATAATGTAGCCTACATAATCCTGCATATAGCATACTGTGGCCTCTATTATCCTCCATATAGCATACTGTGGTCTTTAATCCTCTATATAGCATATTGTAGCCTCTATTATCCTCCATATAGCATAAAGTAGTCTCTATAATCCTCCATATAGCATACTATGGCCTCTATTATCCTCTATATAGGATAATGTAGTCTCTATAATCCTTCATATATCATAATGTAGCCTCTATAACACTGCATAAAGCATAATGTGGTCTCTATAATCCCCCATATAGCACTCATGTGATCAGATGTCAGGACAGGCAGGAAGACACCGCGGTCCTGGGAACGTTGGTGAGGTGAGTTAAAACACCCGCACAGGATTGCAAGAGGCTGCAGAATCAGCGGGAGGTCACGTGAGCATGCTCATTAGTCTAATATAATATTCAATTCACTCCCCCCACCCACCTGCCACTGCTGGCTTCAGTGATGAGCTGATGGGCGAACAGTGAAGAGAATATTATAACAGTCTAATGAGCGGTCCCATGTGACCTCTCGCTGCCTCTACAACCTGCTCCCACCTGCTCCTGGCTGCGCCAGTCTCCTGATGTGAGGTAAATGGCCCCACCCACTGGCTCCCCTGCTTAATACCACCCACCGGGCACATCACAGGAGTCAGGCCAGTCAGGCGGCCCTGATGGCAACCATTTACAGATGCTGGCACAGAGGGCAGGGCACTGTCTGACTGCAACCAATGACAGATGATGTCAAAAAGGGTGGGAGGGGGAGGCAGGGGAATATTTAGAAGGCTTTATGAGGAGATTCGGAAGCAGTGTGACAGCAGTGCTAAAACATGCCATGTATAATTGTCTTGCTTTAATCAATATTTTGCACTGCTAAAGCTTGCTGATTGGCTGTGCTGCAGCATTTCAACAAGCTTTATTCGGGCGGCCAAACCCAAACAGTAATGCAGACTTCCTTGAGAAGTCTATGTTCGGGTTCATGCATGGACTTTGAACTTTACAGTTCGAGTTTTCCCATCACTACTACTGTTGATTTTTTTTCCTTCTTCCTGTCTGCTGTCGCTTCATTTGAGAACCCAGTGCATACTGGTGTGCCACCCGAGAGTCTGGTTACCACAATGACATTTCTTCCCTTGGGGGGGGTCCTGTCGTGGTTGGAAGCAAGGAAGGGTATCCACACCAGGTAAGCCCACCACATACAACACCTTCCCGACTTCAGACCAGAAGGGGGAGCTCTGAAACCTGAGTTCAGGGCAGGTTCCCTATAAATTCTGGCCTAGGGGCGGGGTTAGGCAGTTCAGTTCCTAGGAGGATTGTGAAGAGGTCCAGTGGACTGGAGCAGAGTAAGGCTTGTCCTGGGACGGAGACAAGCCAGCGTGAGGGACCCATAGGAGAGGGTCTGAGGAAGTGGAAAAGCAGGTCTGGGGAGTGGAACCAGTGGCCAGACTCACCCCAGTGCAGAGCGCCAAAAGTGGACACCTGAGTCCAAGGTGGTGAGTGATTTCAGGCCCAGCAGCCAAAACCAGAGGGCTGGAGATTCCAGGTCTACCGGCCACAACAAACCCCAGGGGGCACAGCAGCACCAGAGAGCTCAGGGACAGCAGCCAGACGAGTGGTACCCGGGAAGGGCTCGAGCTGCCTACCATATGGGTGAGAGACTTTACACAGTAGAAGAGGGTTGCAGCTAGCGACAGGCAACCAGGGCCTGCCAAGAGCAGCGCAAAAGGGGGGCCTCAGAACTCGCCAGATGAGGAGACCCCCAACTTGCTTCCAGGCCACCCGGACGCCTAACATCTTTTGTGGACGGTACCCTGGACTAAACCTGCTACTACAACCAGTAAAAGTTAACAGAAACTTCAACCTTTTTGTCTGTCAGTCATTCAGCACCCTCTCTTTTGCACCCCCAACAGCATACCACCGCCATTGCCTTTCCCGGCTGCCCTGAGCATCCGCTCCACCCGTGAGGAGCGAAACCACCACCGCTGCACTCCCATCATCCCCAGTGGTGCCAATAATAGTCACATACCACAGGTGGCGTCACGACAACCATCCTTACACTTACCACCCCCCAACGCTTAACTCGAACCCCGGGGCAATGGAGACGGGCCCTTGACCTCCAGCCCAGCTTATGGAAAGAGCGTCACTGATGACATTGCATTTTAGGGAGGGGAAGGAGCTGTGTCAGTGACAGCAGCCTCTGCCCCTAATAACACTGTGTTTGAGTAACCCAGCATGTACTGGGTTCTCAAATGAAACGTTATCAGATAGGATGTAGGGAAAAAAAAATACTAGTTAGATATTGTAGTTAGTAAACCGCAGGAAATGTTTAATGCAACTATATTAGAAATTAGTTTAGATTACCCCATTAAATAGATAAGAATTTGGTTGAAAATTTGTTTAGCCTTTGGACCACCCCTTTAATATATCTGGCACAAGACAGTTACTCCAGTCATTTTATACAAGCTATAATTCTGGTACATATTTGTTGGCAGCGGATCATTCAGGATACTCTCAAAGCATGTTGACAACAGAACAGAGCATTAATTAGCTATAAACAGTAGATATGATAGGCTTTGTGGAATCAGGAATGTCTCTGTGCAGCATCAGCAGGCTGCTTCTCCTCTCATGCACAGACACAGGAAAACTGGATACAGTCACATGGTCTTTCCTGTGTGTGAGCCTGTGGGAGCCTTTTTTTTTTATCTAACTTTATAGATAATACACAAACCTAGCAATAAAATACTTACATATACAGGAATGGATTTGTTGTACTAAACATATTCCAACAATATTGATTAGTAACTCTTCCCAAGTGATTTTCTTGAGAACCAGAAATGTGGTCATGAGATTCAAATTTTTAAAATACATTTTACCAATAAAGGTGATTTAAAAAAAAATTATATGATTTAAAGCACAAAGAGCTACACAACAAGCTGTTAGCAGTGCCTCTTGTGTTGCCATGTAGTATGTAGAGAAGAAGTGTCACATTTCACTCTCCTACATGAAGAATAAACTAAACAAGTCATAATAGCTTCAGAGGTTCATCATCTATTATTCCCTTCAGCTCACATACAAGCACAAGGTCACCGTTGGGTGAATCTTTGGGAGCACATTAAGAAACTGCATATTCAGATTTTGTTTCACAAATTACTATTATCAGAATAATGATCTTTATACATAAGAGCAATATAATAAGAAGAGTTAACAAAGGAAAGAAGAGCATGTTGGATGGCGATTGGCCTCTACTGCCCAGAGAGATAATTCCCAGGCACATTCCGTCTATATACGCGCAATATGAGTGATTTGAGCGAGGCCGCCACATCAGATCAGTATCTGGCTGGGAATATGAATATCGTATACATGTGGTCACAGGATCGCTCAGTCTAACCGCCGACAGCAGAATATTCACTGTGCGTGCAATGTGCGATGTGAGGACTCACAAGTCTGCAGTTACCTAGAATGACTGAAGACTTTTGGGTAAAATCTGGACTGTCTTTAACACTTCCTAGAAAAAAATGTGAAGATATGATTTACTTCCATCCATTCAATATCCTTATGTTTGCAAATGGCTTGTTATAAGGTACAATACAGATTGTCATGAACATCAAACCTCGGTGTAATATATAGCAAATCCTTTATAAGAAAGCAACTGCCACATGCACTAAAGATGATCTGCCAGCAGGGGAGGCTAAAGAGACACAAAAAAAACAAATGAAAAATTGCCCATTGCTATTAGGAAAAAAAGATTTGATTTACTTTTCTGTAACTTCTACTTTTGGCCATAAAAAACAATCTTAAAGCATTTTTAGTACACAGCTCCATTATATTGTATGTTATTATTGTATCATGCATCTTCTGTGGGTTTTTGTAACTATGTGCTCCTTTTTTTTATTATTTCATGAATTTCATGAAATAATAAAAAAAAAAAAAATGCGTGGGGCTCCATGCTATTTCTATGTCCAGCCAGGTACAGCTAGGCACCTGGGGGCTGGAATCCGCAGCGCAGGGAGGCCCAAGCCTTCTGGGCACCCCCCGCTGCGAATGGCAGGTCGCAGCTACCCCAGAAAATGGCGCGTTCATTGAAGGGCCATTTTATGGCGCTGAACCCAACTCTTCTAGGGCCCTGGTGCGGTGGCTCACTGGGTAATAAAGGGGTTAGGGCCAGCTTTTTGTTATCAGCTGGCCCTAAGCCCGAAATTCATGGTGGTCACACAAATAGTAGACATTACCGCCATGAATTTCTAGTGAATTATTAAAAAAAAACACAACACAGAGAAAAAATATTTTTATTTGAAAAAAAAAAAAAAAAAAAAAAAAAAGACACTTAGGGACTCCAACTTTATTTTTAAAAAAATCCTCTTCCGTCTGACGTAGTCCAATCCAGGGTTCTTCTTTAGCTCTGCTACATCTCTAGTAGAGAACCTCCACCAGAGATGTAGCAGAACTGTGCACCCTGGGAAAGTTCATGTGAGTTCATGCAGGCAAGCATGAAATCACATGAACCCTGCCAGCACTGCTACTTCAAATGAACAGCTGACCTGAGTCAGCTGTTCATTTGAAAATTCAGGCAGGAAGGTCAAAAATAGAAAACCGGATTAAAAACCGGATTGCCCTGGTCCGGAGCAATCCGGGACCATAGAGCCCCATGTTATGGGGCGCCAGATTGCTCCGGACCGGTACAATCCGTGAGAATCCGGTTTTGAACTGATTCCCCTCTTGTGGGCTCTTTGGGAGTCGGGGCCGTATTTGTAATATCTCCGTTTAACGGATTTTATGTGAGCTGTAGAGGAACTCACAGGTGCGGGCTCCGGTACCCGGTTTCCTTCCCATGGGGCAAACTCTTAGTTACTCAATTCCCCATTCCCCATTAGAGTGAACTCTGCCTCTGAGTCTTCTTCTCTCCTTCCTTCTCTCTGGGATCTTTGCTTTCTGGGCCCCTCAGCCGAGGAGACCCCCCTTGCTCCCACTCTTACTTCATCTCGCTCTCCAACCAACTCTCACTCTCTGACTCTCTAGTTCTCCCTGGAGGTCACTGTCTTCCCTCCCCGAAGCCGCAACTATACCGCACTTGACGCACCTGCCGCAAGCCCCATAGACATTGCATGGGGCTTGCCGCAGGTGAACCGCAAGTGTGACAGTTAGGCTGCAGATGCTGTAAATCCACCGCATCTGCCGCTATCAGCGTAAAATGGGCCTAATATGGAAGGAGACAATTTATCACAAGAGAATAAGGCTGGCTTCACACTGCGGTCAGGTCAGATCAGTCAGGTTTTGTGTTCCAAAACCAGGAGAGGAACTTGCAGAGAAAAGGTATAATTGAAAGATTGACACCTGTTCTAGGTTTTGGAGTCACTCCTGGTTTTGGAACACAAAACCTGACCTGATCTGACCTGACCGCAGTGTGAAGCCAGCCTTAAATGGTTTGTCCCATGTCTTCTTGATCAGGACTGGAGAGCACTGATCCCCTACCTTTCGGTTTCCTGTTTGCCAGTGGGCTGTGCACCTCCTGTTTAATTGACAGTGCGGACCAGCAGTATTATTGTAACGCCTGTCTATTTGTCCCTTGTTTCCCCAGCATTACTGTGCTTATTGGTGCTCTTGCCCACGGAAGCAGCATTTAACGAAACATGTGTCGGGGCTGCACCTAGACACGCTGACAAGGAGGGACCCACGACTCCTGGACACAGTATGGGTGAGCAATATTTTCATTTGGGAACCAGTTAGCACTTTAGAGAGGGATATAGGGACGGATTATTCTACCCTTGCCATAATACTGGGGCTCAATATTATCACTTTGCAATAGGACCCTTTACTGTACCAGATGCATTTTATTTCCATCTGTTGTCTTTATGTTACTCTTTTCCCCAACCCTGCCTCTCTCTGCAGTCCTTTGTTTATCCCGTTATTGCCTCCAAGATTTGTATAAGCAGTCCACAGTGTAATCAATTAATAAATTGAATTGCATTAAGAGCACTAGGGTGGGCATTCTTGGTGTTCTTATTTGGGCCAATATGTACTCCTCATTCCTTGGTTTAAATTTGTACATGGAATAAGAAGGTCCTTTCTTAACTATGTCGATGTCTTAGTTGTGTCCATTTGTTTATCATAGCATTACATTGATAGTGCAGCTTCTTCTTTTCCATATGCCAAGTTGACGAGGGCAGTGGCGTACCACCAGTAGGAGCAGACCACGCGTCCCCTATGGGGCCAGTGAGTCAAGGGGGCCCATTGCCAACGCAGGCACTGGGCCGACCGCTGGCCCTTGGGAACCTTCCACCCAACCGTCATCGCACTGTTAAATCTATTATTATCGAACTACGATGCGCCACTGTACTGAGATGTGCAGAGTGTGGAACACAGCAGGGCAGATCGGAGCAGCAGGGAACCGAGGAGAGGTAAGTATTTATTTAATTAACCAGTGAGTACACAGTGGCCAGAGGGCTATGGGGTGTGATATACTATATGGAGGATTATAGATTCTGCATTATACTATATGGAGGATTATAGAGACTGCATTATACTATAAGGAGGATTATAGAAACTGCATTATACTAAATGGATGATTATAGAAACTGGATTATATGAACTCCTTGCCGACACAGGACATTGTACAACGTCCTGGGCCGGTAAGGGGGCTTTGATGTGAGCTTCGGCGCGGCGCTCACATCAAATCCCCGACATCTCAGCTGATCTCATCAGCTGAGATTTCAGGGTAACAGAGCTGTTAACCCGTTGGATCCCGCCGTCAATCTCTGACAGCGGGATCCAAGGCGGCCGGGCCGGGGAACGCGCTGTTCCTCGCCTGCTCCGGAGATCCCGCTATAGTACCGCGGGATCTCCAGCGCTCACATGACAACCCGGGGTCCTGGCTAGATCCCGAATGCTGTCAGAGCACAGTTTCCTGTTGTGGTTGGCAGGCGCTGCCAACCACAACAGGTCCGCGATTCTGGGAGATACAGATGAGCTGCAGCTCATCTGTATCTCCCAGAAGCGATCGGACTGTGCAGCAAGGTGACCCTTAAAGAGGAAGCGTAAAAAAAAAATGAGTTGATTAATAAAGTTTTTAAAAACCTGTAAAAAAAAAATATATAAATTCAAATCACCCCCTTTTCCCCCAATCACAATAAAAGTATTAAAAAAAAAAAAATACACGATTGGTATCGCTGCGTCCAGAATCGCCCGATCTATCATGCTATTAAATACGTTAATGAGAGCCGTAAACTCTGTAATGGAAAAAATGGTCCAAACGCCAAAATTCCGTTTTTTTGGTCACCGCAACAGTGCTATAAAATGCAATAATGGGCGATCAAAACTGTGGATCCCCCCAAAAATGGTATCATTAGAAACGTTAGCTCAAGACGCAAAAAATATGCCGTCACACAACCCCAAATCCCGAAAAACGAGGACGCTACGAGTCGCAGAACATGGCGCAAAAAGTCAGTTTTTGTTTTTTTTGCAAACCTCTGAATTTTTTTTCACCACCTAGATACCAATAAAGGTATACATGTTGGGTGTCTACGAACTTGTACCGACCCGAGGCATCACCCCGTCATGTCGATTTTACCATATAGTGAACATGATGACTAAAATACCCAAAAAACAAACGTGTTATTGCACTTTTTTTGCAATTTCACTGCATTTAGAATTTCTTTGCAATTTCCCTGTACACTATATGGTAAAATAAATTATTGCATATGAAAGTACATCTCGTCCCGCAAAAAACAAGCTGTCATATGTCTATATTGACGGAAAAATAAAATAGTTATGGCTCTTGGAAGCAGGGGAGCAAAAAACGAAAATGAAAAATGAAAAATTCCTGGGTCATGAAGGGGTTAAATGGAGGATTATAGAAACTGCATTATACTATATTGATGATTATAGAAACTGCATTATGCAAAATGGAGGATTGTAGAGTCTGCATTATAATATATGGAGGACTGTGGAAGCTGTATTATATTTTATGGAGGAATATAGAGACTGCATTATATTATATGGAGGACTATAGAGGTTGCATTATACTATATTGAGGATATTTATGAAGGCTGCATTATGATATATAGAGGCTTCATTATATTATATGGAGGGATATGAAGACAGCATTATATTATATGGAGGATGAATTATATTTTATGGAGGACTATGGGGGTGCATTATAATATATAGAGGACTATGGGGAAGCATTATACTGTATGGAGGACTATGGGGGTTCATTATACCATATGGAGGACTATGTGGGGCCCATTATACTATTTGGAGTACAATGTGGGGCCCATTCCTATATTGAAAGCTATTATAATATTTGAAGGGCTTTGTGGAGGGCATAATATTTGGACGGCTATGAGTATGCCTTTATACTTTATGGATGCCTATTTGAGGGCCATTATACTCTATACAAGCAATTATACAGTGTGAAGGTTTTGTTGGGTCCATGATACTGTGAAGAGGACTGTGTGGGGGCAATTATACTATTTGGATTGATAGTAGGGCCCATTACACTGTATATAGGCCCATGATACTGCATGGAGGGCTGTGTGGCGTCACATTTGGGGATTATACTGAGTTGGGGGGTCACCATTAATTGCCAGGGTAGTTGAGGGGGGTAGAGTAGTGTTATCATACTGTGTGTGGAAGGTACTGTGGAGGAATTCACTGTGGGGGAATCATGCAGTGTTTGTGGGGCACTTTTGTTGGGGCATCATATACTGTATATTGCCACTTATGTGGTTGCAATGAAAGTGGAATCTGGAGCATGATTACTTTGTAAGGGCTGCAAAGTTATGAGACATATTCTTATGTAACCCAGATTATAATAATTTTTTTTGGGGGGAGAACCAATTAGAAATTCTTCTATGGGCCCCCATGAATTCTATGTACACCCCTGCACAAGGGACATCTTGGCTGATGTCATGCTGATTAACAGATGACACCCTGCTGTCTAACCGCATGATCTGTCTGTCAATCAGCATGATGCCAGCTGCTGCTTTGTTGGCATGTGGTCAAATGAAGCAGCAGAATCGCTGGCAGGAATGGTCTGTGACCGCTCTGAGCCAGCAGAGATCTGAGCCAGGCAGGACATGCAGATTGTTAGCAAGTACCTGTCTGTCTACTTGTTTTCTCAAATGCGTTCCAATTATATACATATTTTAAGATTCCTTTTACACAGCGTCGATAGCCACATGGTAGCTGCATGGTAGTGTCGGTCCTGTGGGTACCTGTGTCTATAGGAGTTCCCTGACCCTTTTACTACTGATGCCCTGTAGAACTCCACTTAAGTTGCTGGTGAACTTGAAACTCACCAGCATCCAGTTCTGCCACCAGGCCCTATAAGCCTGGATGACCTAGGGACTGGTACCCTGACTGCAGCTGGTCCCTTCAGAGCAGCTCCTGCTGCCTCCTCACTGGACCTCTCTTTCACCT
This sequence comes from Allobates femoralis, assembly GCA_033576535.1. NCBI lineage: Eukaryota > Metazoa > Chordata > Amphibia > Anura > Aromobatidae > Allobates > Allobates femoralis. The sequence goes on along the minus strand of JARQOC010000006.1, from coordinate 350,584,999 downwards.
CCTCTGTCCTACTACACCCTAACTAACCCATCCCTCCAACTAGAGGTTGAGTCACAGCCCAACCCAGGCCTTCAGTACTTAACTTCCTGGTTAGAGATCAGGCAGTGAGTGTGTTTGCTTCAGACATCCAGCAGAGGTACCCCAATTCACACCAGACATGACATTACATGATAATATAGCAATACCATTTTGTGGCGGCCAGGTCCAGGGGTACCACACAAGTGCATTGAACAAGGTCGCGCTCACTAGTCAGCTGCTCCCACTAGTCGAAGACGCCCGTTCTATACACTTAAAAGGAGCAAGGCCACGCCCACTATTTGTGTTGTTGCTGTGAACAAGCATACCACATAATTGCCGTCCGTTCCTGGCTTTAAAAAATGGCAAATCCTCACAGCGTGTAGTGTGGGCGCTGGGAGGACGGATAAGTCTGCAGTCGCACATAGTGACTGCAGAATTATCAGTTTAGACCATACCGGAAACAGGCTGACCAAATTCTGGCCAGGAGTATGTGATGCGCCGCCAAGGCTGTAGGGAAATCGGAACCGGGCTTTGATATTTCTGGGGAGTCACAGGGATCAAGACCCGGCTCCATGACCCTGGGTATCAACTAAAAATTTGGGGGTTATGGTTGTCATGACGCCACCCATGATGTTCGGCTATTGATGGTTGATTCCGTGATGACACTGTGGCACTAGGACTCTGAGGTGCCACATTCCCCCTTAGTGAAAGCCAGTACTTCGGGACTGTGAAATTTTTCAAAGATAAACATGAATAACACAAGGTTAAGCAGCAATATATAGTATACAGAGTCTTAAAAGTAAAAGCAAGTGCGTCGAAACGCGTTGGCCTGTTTGTTCACTTGTACTGCCTATTATATGGATGTTATTTATCATTTAATAAAAGAAGAAAAATACTGGAACCGTCCTGCTGGAATTTCTTCCTCTTAAAAGTAAAAAGTACAACAACCAAGAAAATGCAAAAAGTCAAAAAGCAGTCTCTAGGTGATCAGCCCTTCCACCTTTGGCTGATGAGGATATTTACAAAAAGTCCTGTTACATAATGGTCCATTAAAAGTAAAAAGTTCAAGAGCATTTGAAAGTTCATACAGTAAGGTCTCTGTAGCTGCTGAGCTTAATAGTTACAAGGTTACACATTTATACACAACAAGGCAAACATTCTTAACCTGTTTGACTTTTTCTTTTCCCTACGGGTGTCTCGGCTTAGGAGTCCTGGTTTCCACCTCTCCTCCTCCAGGAACTTGACTTCCTAATTTAATGTTCCTGGATGTGACTCCAGTTCCTCCAACCTTCTGTACACTATTCATAATGGTTAACTATTTACATATTTTTACACATACGAGAAAACATACATGCACTTTACTCCTGTAACGGGCTGGCATCTGACCTTGTGTACTACGCTGTGATCTTCTTGGCTCAGGAGTGTCTACTGCAGGTGTACTAAGTACTATTCTATGTGTAGAGGTGTACCTTGCAGGTATCTCTGGCTCTGAATGAGATATTGATCTGACAGCAGGACTGGCAAGTTCACTGGGAGCAGGAATCTGTTCTCCTCTTCCGGTGCCACTTCTGGTACTTCCACTCGTGGTGTTTCTTACTGTATGGCTTCAGGTATTAATACTTGAGGGAATGTTAGCTTAGGTATAATGACTGCTCCACTATACTGAGTCCAGGTTTTTGGAAAGTCTCCCAGGACTGTATGAAACACATCTTCTTCCTTAGGCTAAATAGTTATTATTATTATTTATTTATATAGCACCATTCATTCCATGGTGCTGTACATGAGAAACGGTTACATACAGACAAGTTAAAAATACAGTGAACAAAGTGACAGACTGATACAGAGGGGAGAGAAGACCCTACCCTTGCGGGTTTACATTCTACAGGGCAATGGGGAGGGAGACAGTAGGTTGGGTCTGCTCGGGTGGTGCTGGAGTGCCAGGTCCGATGGTGGTGGAGCGCCGGGTCCAGTGGTGTTGAGGCGGCACTGTGGTCATTGCAGGTTGTAGGCTGTTCTGAAGAGATGGGTTTTCAGGTTCCGCTTGAAAGTTCTGAGTGTAGGGGACAGTCGGACGTAATGGGGTGCAGAGTTCCAGAGGATGGGGGATGCTCGGGCGAAGTCTTGCAGGTGGTTAAATGAGGAACGTACAAATGTGGAGGAAAGAAGGGGGTCTTGGGAGGATCGAAGATTACGAGTTGCATGATATTGGGAGATAGTTACAGGAACCGACATCCTGGTGTCTTCAGGGTTTCAATGCACAACTTTAGATGGTCTCTTGACATGGCTGATGTTATCTTCCCTTCATCCTTACTGAATAAGCACACTTTAGCGTTGTCAAAATTTGATGGTAAGGCGGTGCATGGTGTTGCTTCCTATTGGTCATCCAATTTATGAACACTAGTGATGGGCGAATCCTAAATTACTCGGAATCGCTTGACTCTAGCGAGTCCGAGCACAGGACTCGCTACTCGTTGCGAGTCTAGCGAGTCCAATGTTAATGAATGGGGAAGCGAGTGATAGCGAGTAGTGTGAGATTTACAAATCGCAGATGTGTCTCGGAAGCTTCAGCCTGAAGCAATCCTAGTTTTGTTATTTATTTGCATTGGACTCGTTTACTTTGTAAGTAATCGCTGGGAAACTCGCACAGATAAGAGTCCTGTCTGCTCAGTGTGCTGGCTGCCAGCTCCAGGGTCCTAGAGCCCGCCTGCTGCCTGATGTAGCAGTGCTGAGATTGTTCTCAGTCTGCTCATTCCCTGTGTACAGACATGAATGTCTGTGCACAGAGATGATGTAGCAGAGCTGAGATTGTTCTCAGTCTGCTCATTCCCTGTGCATAGACATCTATATCTATGCACAGGGGATGAAGCAGAGAGGACATCGCGTTTTGGACTGCGTCGGACGGAAGAGGATTTTTTTAATTAAAGATGGAGTCCCTAATGGCTTTTTTTTTTATTTCTAATAAAAAATTTTCTTTGTGTTGTGTTTTTTTTAAAACAATTTAATAGAAATTCATGGCGGTCATGTCTAATATTGGCGTGACCGCCATAAATTTCGGGCTTAGGGCCAGCTGATAATACAAAGCTGGCCCTAACCTCTTTATTACCCAGCGTGCCACCGCCACCAGGGCCGCTGGAAGAGCGGGGTTCAGCGCCAGAGGATGGCGCTTCAATGAACGCGCCATCTTCTGGGGCGGCTGCGGGCTGCAATTTGCAGCGGGGAGTGCCCAGAAAGCTTGGGCATCCCTGCGCTGCGGATTCCAGCCCCCAGCTGCTTAGCTGTACCTGGCTAGACATAGAAATTGCGCGGAGCCCCACGCATTTTTTTTTAATTATTTCATGAAATTCTGAGATTCTGACTCTGACTCTGAGACTCTGACTCTGAGACTCTGACTCTGAATTCATGAAATAATAAAAAAAAAATGCGTGGGGCTCCGCGCAATTTCTATGTCTAGCCAGGTACAGCTAAGCAGCTGGGGGCTGGAATCCGCAGCGCAGGGATGCCCAAGCTTTCTGGGCACCCCCCGCTGCAAATTGCAGCCCGCAGCCGCCCCAGAAGATGGCGCGTTCATTGAAGCGCCATCCTCTGGCGCTGAACCCCGCTCTTCCAGCGGCCCTGGTGGCGGTAGCACGCTGGGTAATAAAGGGGTTAATACCAGCTTTGTTATACAAGCTGGTATTAAGCCCGAGATTCTTAATGTCAGGCCACGTTTGACCCAGCCACTAAGAATCTCCAATAAGGGGTTAAAAAAACACAACACAGAGAAAAAATTTTATTTGAAATAAAAAAAAAAGCCATTAGGGACTCCATCTTTAATTAAAAAAATCCTCTTCCGTCCGACGTAGTCCAAAACGCGATGTCCTCTCTGCTACATCCCCTGTGCATAGATAGATGTCTATGCACAGGGAATGAGCAGACTGAGAACAATCTCAGCACTGCTACATCATGTCTGTGAGCAGGCGGGCTCTAGGACCCTGGAGCTGGCAGCCTGCACACAGAGAAGACAGCTGGACTGGGCTCGCAATGTAACAGCAGTTACTTTGCGAGTTTCCCTGCTATCACTGGCACAGTAGCCGAGTCTAATGCAAACAATGGCAATCCTAGTTTTGTCAGCGTTTCTGACAAAACTAGGATTGATATTGATTTGCATTGGACTCGTGCGAGTAATCACTGGGAAACTCGCAGAATACCGAGTCCTGCGAGTCCCTTACTACTCGCCGAGTAACGAGTCCTAGCGAGTAGATTCGCCCATCCCTAATGAACACGTCTCTTTCTTTTAAGAACTTGCTCACCTGGTTGTGGAGGAATTGCGGGAGCATGTTGGTTATAAGTTCTCGTCTCTCTCTGGATTGTAGGAGACTCTTTTTCACACACTCTTGCACTTGGCGATACTTCTGTTGACGAGTGGTATCCCAATTGACTTCTGGTGCTTCTACTTCTAGCTTTAAAATTCCCATGTCTAAATCAATTGGCAGCATACCAGGTCTTGCTCGCATTAAATAGGCTGGGGTGCAGTTGGTAGAACTCACTAGAACATGGTTGTATAAGTCTACCAGGTCTTGTAACTTTTCTGGCCACAAGTTTTTTTCCGCCACCGGTAAAGTCTTCAGTAAGTCCATCACAATTTGATTTATTTTGTCACAAAGGCCATTTGTTCGGGAATGGTATGGTGTTGTCCGGATTTTCTTACACCCATACAAGTTACAAAATTCTCGAAACACCTTGGCTTCGAACGCTGGACCTTGATCTGTGAGGACCTGCTCCGGGTAGCCATGAGGTCTGCAAAAATAAGTTTGGAACGCCTTAACCGCTGTTCTGGCTGTTAGATCCTTTACGGGCACCACCACCAGGAAGTGGAAATAGTGGTCCACTATTTTAAGGGCATACACATAGCCGGATCTACTTGGGGTTAGCTTGACATGATCTAAAGCTACCAACTCTAGTGGTTGTTTGGTTACAATGGACTGAAGTGGGACTCTGACTGTCCTTGTCTTTCCTTCTTAGGTTGCACGGGTCACAGTTTCTGCACCAACTTGCGATGGATTTTCTCATGCCAACCCAATAGAACCTTTCTCAGCAGAACTTCTAACTTCTTCCAACCGAAATGCCCTGCTCCGTCATTGTAGGCTTCTAAGACCATTTTGACCTCTTTTTGGCACAACAATTTGCCAGACCAGTTTGTGAGTTTTGGGGTTCGTATGCCCTCTGCACAGTTTAACTTCATACAGAAATAGCTTACTTCGCTCCTTCCACAGCTGTTGACCTTCAGATGGGGCATTTTGACCAGGGTATGAGCCCTCCTGCGTCAGTAGCTCCTTAACTAACTTCACAGCTGGATCACTATTTTGCGTTTCAGCCCATCCATGGTGAGGTAATGGGTTTAATGTCACTTCCTGTAGATCTGTAGGACAAAGTGCCACTGTGTCCGCGCTGCCGTCAAAAGGATCACCAGAGACAAGATAGAATCTGGGCTGAATTGTGTCTTTATTCTTCCAACGCATTTCGGAACCTTCACCAGGCTCCTTCCTCCATTTGTCCCTGAGGAAGGAGCCAGGTGAAAGTTCCGAAACGAGTCGGAAGAATAAAGACACAATTCAGCCCAGATTCTCTCTTGTCTCTGGTGATCCTTTTGACGGCAGCGCGGACACAACGGCACTTTGTCCTACAGATCTACAGGTTCTTCACCACGGTTATTCGTGGAAGTGTGGTCCTTGCAGCAGCTTTCTTTTTCAGGCGACTATATCGATTTCTGGCTATGATACTGGTTGTGGGTGGCACAACCAGACCAGGTGAGCAGTTTTACTCACACATACATTCACCTCTTTATCTGGAGATAAGACCCTATTGAGCATTTTTTCACTTTTACAGATAATGTCGCTTCCTGATGTTTGTTATATACACAGCTCTTGTATTGCTTCACATGAGGGTGGTGAAAGGCCGGCAGCTCTATTTCTTCTAGCTCCTCTGGTTTCTCTTCCATGTCCTGCAAGTGTGGCATCCTGGACAAGCCATCAGCATTGGCGTTCTTGCGGCCTGCCCTATACTTCATGATGAAGTCGTACATAGTACACAAGGAGAAAGAAAGAGAGATACTGGTCCAAAATACGTGCAAAAATATTTATTTATTAAAGAAGTGCATATCAAGGATAAAAGATGGGGGACATACAATATAAGAAACCACACAGCATGTATAGACTCACTTTTACAGGAAACACAGTGTATACAATCTATTGCCAATAATAAACAATAAGGTTTAGGGAATGCTTGTCAAATATCAATCTGCAATGACAGTTGTGGGCTTTCAATAAAGGATGTATAAGGTATTTTTTGAAGCTAGATTCAATAATTGTAGTGAAATGGGAAGGAAACTTCACATATAGCAAACTTATAAGGTGTCACATCAAAAAGTATAACACTGGAGTGCTGAAAATATAACAGCACATAGCCCCAATTTCACAGCAATGCCAGGGATCTTTACATATAAAAGGCTTTATATGGTGTCACATCCAAGGTATAGCCCTGGAGTGCTGAAAATATAATAGCACACAACCCCAAATTTACAAAATTGCAGGTCTAATCAAAGCATATATTGCAAGCATATAGATACCTTATGTGTGGAGATCCTGAAAGTGTGTCATATGTGCCCGATGCACATTTCGGAGTGAACCCTTCGTCAGGGAGCGTGGTTAGACGAAGGAAGAGGAGGCTTAAAAACAAGTGTCAGTCAATCAAACCAGAGCATCCACCGCTCCCTATAGCGACGGGCTCTTCCGCCAGATCTACGCGGAGGCGTGTTACAGCTCGACATCATGGGGAGACGGAGACAGGGTCACATGATCCCGCACTCCACAACACCATAGAGACGCCGACGCTGAGCGTGCACTCACCAATCTAGCGGGAGCGACCGTTCAGCGAGAACCATATGTTTTTATATGGCACAGGGGATATAATAGTACTCAACTACATAGGATTTATTATATCACTTGTTACATAATAATAAGGCAAAAAGCCCAATGAGTTAGCGTGCCATATATTAGATGTTCACAATACATCATTATATATCTACTGGGAATGCTGCAGAATATTAACATACACATATATACAGTCATATGAAAAAGTTTGGGCACCCCTCTTAATCTTACTCTTTTTTTTTGTTTTAAATTGTTTTTTTGCAACAGCTATTTCAGTGTGATATATGTAATAACTGATGGACACAGTAATATTTCAGGATTGAAGAGGTTTATTGTACTAACCGAAAATGTGAAATATGCATTATTTCAAAAATTGACAGGTGCAAAAGTATGGGCACCTCAACAGAAAAGTGACATTAATATTTAGTAGATCCACCTTTTGCAAAAATAACAGCCTCTAGTCGCTTCCTGTAGCTGTTAATGAGTTCCTGGATCCTGGATGAAGGTATTTTTGACCATTCCTCTTTACAAAACAATTCCAGTTCAGTTAAGTTTGATGGCGGCCGAGCATGGACAGCCCGCTTCAAAACATCCCACAGATGTTCAATGATATTCAGGTCTGGGGACTGGGATGGCCATTCCAGAACATTGTAATTGTCCCTCTGCATGAATGCCTGAGTAGATTTGGAGCGGTGTTTTGGATCATTGTCCTGCTGAAAGATCCATCCCCGGCGTAACTTCAACTTTGACACTGATTCTTGAACATTATTCTCAAGAATCTGCTGATACTGAGTGGAATCCATGCGACCCTGAACTTTAAGAAGATTCCCGGTGCCATCATTGGCCACACAGCCCCAAAGCATGATGGACCCTCCCCCAAATTTGACAGTGGGTAGCAAGTGTTTTTCTTGGAATGCTGTGTTTTTGTGGCGCCATGCATAACACCTTGTTGTATGACCAAATAACTCAATCTTTGTTTCATCAGTCCACAGGACCTTCTTCCAAAATGAAACTGGCTTGTCCAAATGTGCTTTTGCATACCTCAGGTCGACTCTGTTTGTGGCGTGCAAGCAGAAACGGGTTCTTTCGCATCACTCTCCCATATAGCTTCTCCTTGTGCAGTGTGCGCTGTATTGTTGACCGATGCGCAGTGACACCATCTGCAGCAAGATGATGCTGCAGGTTTTTGGAGGTGGTCTGTGGATTGTTCTTGACTGTTCTCACCATTCTTCTTCTCTGCCTTCTGGCCTTTACAAGAACTGTCCCTGTGGTCTTCCATTTCCTTACTATGTTCCTCACAGTGGAAACTGACAGGTTAAATCTCTGAGACAACTTTTTGTATCCTTCCACTGAACAACTATGTTGAACAATCTTTTTTTTCAGATCATTTGAGAGCTGTTTTGAGGAGCCCATGATGCCACTCCTCAGAGAAGATGCAACTAGGAGAACAACTTGCAAGTGGACACCTGAAATAGCTTTTCTCATGATTGGATACACCGGGCTATGAAGTACAAAACTCAATGAGGTTACCAAACCAATTTAGTGCTTCAGTAAGTCAGTAAAAAGTAGTTAGGAGTATTCAAATCATGAAAATCAGAAGGGTGCCCATACTTTGTCACCTGTCAAATTTTGAAATAATGCATATTTCACATTTTTGGTTAGTACAACAAATCTCATTTCAAACCTGAAATATTACTGTGTCCATCAGTTATTACATATATCACACTGAAATAGCTGTTGCAAAAAAACAATTTTAAACACAAAAAAGAGTGAGATTAAGAGGGGTGCCCAAACTTTTTCATATGACTGTATCTATATAGCAGACAATGTGCCAAAATACATGAGAAGTATATCTTAAATGCATGTTTCAACACAGATTACTCAACATATCCCCATCGAGTACACAATGTGTATTAGACCCAATATACATAAAGTTCAAAGGGATATATTCTCACACATATATAAATGGATGAAAGACACCTCATCATATTTTATTTACCCTGTAACAAGAAGTCATTCTTTCTCAAAGAGAATAGACATAGTCACATAAATCCAATTATATAGAGAGATACACCATTATAAAAAGTAATATGATATATGTATTTATATATATATACACACACATATAATATGGACCAACTTCCAGAAGTTGGAAACATGGGAAAGCTGAGTGCTGAGGAAAAGAGTGATAGAAGAGCATGGCAAAGTTGGGTGCTGAGGGAAAGAAAGATAGAAGAGCATGGGAAAGCTGGGTGCTGAAGAATAGAGCTTCTTCCCCTCAGCAGGCAGTTTTCTCATCCTCTGCTCTGCTGCTATCACTCTCTTCCCACTGCTATGTGGTGGACAAGTCACTTACAGCAGAGGTCCCCAACTCCAGGCCTCAAGGCCCACCAACAGTGCAGGTTTTCAGGATCTCCTTAGTATTGCACAGGGGTTGGAATCATTACCTGTGCAGATGATCACATTAGCACCTGTGCAATACTAAGGAAATCCTGAAAACCTGCACTGTTGGCGGGCCTTGAGGCCTGGAGTTGGGGACCTCTGACTTACAGCACAGCCAGCAGGTACTGGCCCAGTCAATGTAAGGCTGGCTTCACAGTACTGTTTGTGTCTGCATGTGTTTGACATGCAGATGGAAACGCAGTCATACTGATGTGAACGCAGCAGAGATTCTCCGCATGTGTTCACATAGTATGGTGCCCGGCCACCCAATCAACGGTCTCGGCCAGGAGATCTGAGGCGGCCACCGGGAGATCAGTGGTGGCCGCCAGGAGATTAGCTGATCTGCCAGCGGTGGATCTCCCAGTGGCCGCCTCCGATTTCTATGCAGATTTCAAGGCCACGTGCACACGTTCAGTATTTGAGGAGTTTTTTATCTCAGGATTTGTAGCCAAAACCAGGAGTGGATACAGAAGTGGTGCAGGTGTTTCTATTAGACTTTTCCTCTGATTGTCCCGGTGAAGCCCACTGGGACGGGGTACTCGGTACCGGATCGGGGCGCTGCTGGGGATGTCACAGAGGTCCTGGTCCGGACCGTGTCCCGGGTTCTCACAAGTAAAAAAGGGATGTTTACAAAGGATACAGTTTGTCGTGACGCCACCCACTGTGTGTCGTCAATGATGGGACCACTGCTGCAGCTCTTCTTCTGCCAGGAGGATGGATGGGCTGCAGCCAGATGGATGAGCCCGCCGCGGGTCAGGCTGCTCCTGACAGGAATGAAAGGTAATAAAACAGTTCTTTCTCCTGGAATTAGACACGGACACAAAAGCAGGGTTCACCGGGTTTACTCGTCAGTTCTCAGTAAGCAGCTCACAGTATTCATCAGTACAGTTCACTTCTTAACACGAGTTACAAGCTTTCTGCTCCGGGTTCCTTTAAACTCCCTGCAGCCAGGTTGTCTCGCTACGACCCCTCACTCTCTCTAGGGTCCTTTCCAGACTTAGATCTCTTTCTCTGTGTGTTTCCGGACAGTGTAGCGGTAGCTCGGACCCTTGTGGGTCCTCGTGGTTGCCACTGTGCTGTCTGTCCTTTTGGGTAGGAACCCCAACCTAGAATTGGAGCTCCCCGTCGGTGAATCTGGGGATACCGGGTAGATCTTCAGTTCCCCTTCAGAGCCGACTCTCTGCAGTCTGCCTTGCCTCCAATAGTCCTCTCCCGCAAGGCACTATCAGGCTCCCTCTGACCCATGTGATTTTGGCTTCAATATGGAAGGCTACTCCACCGGGAGTTGGTCAGTGCTGCCGTATTCCTAGGACCCAGTGCTGCTGGTCTGTCTCTTTCCTCACACTCCGGGGGTGCTGGCTATGGACGAGCTTTCTCTCCATGGTTTCTCTAGCTCTTTGGATTCTGCATCTCCATCAGCCCCACTGCTCCAGAACGTGTGCTTCTGTCTTTCCTGCTCGGCACCCTCTGGCCTACTCACTTCTTCCTCCTCTCTTCCTCTATTTCTACCTTCTGTCACCTGACCTGCATGCTTCCCACCCACTGTCCTCTAAACCCACCACCCCTTGCCCCTTGCCTAGAGTTCCGGGCTCCGGGTTGGGTGCTGCCTCCTAGTGGTGTGTGGGATGTTTGTGAGGGTGTTTGTGGTGCAAACTGTCTTTTCCTCCTACCTGGCTGCAGTTCCCTATGTGGCCACCCTGGTCGCAGGGGCGCCACATCCCACTCCTGGTTTTGTCTACAAATCCTGTGGGAAAAAGCTCAAATACTCAGCGTGTGCACATGGCCCAATGGATTTGCAGCGTCTGCCTGTGCTGTCATGCGGAGGACACTGCGGATCCATTGAGCTCCATGCATTTTGCAGACGCTTGCTGATAAAATAAGCCCCCGCAAACGCACAGATAATGCACCATGAAAAAGAAATATATCTCAAGCAGTAAACACCACTTCATTTTCCACAATACCAGAAAATAAATATCAGTGGAATATATCAGGATTATCATGAATACCCATCGCAATGTAACTATAAAACAGAAGGAGAAAAGGCGAACAAAGGGTATAGTGAATTATATATAATAATTTTATTAAGGACGTACAAAATCAGGTACAAACAGGGGGAACACTTATATATCCAGCCACATATGCGGTCTTAAGTGTCAGGAATATTAGCATATAATAGTACAAAGACCAAAAAGGTGCAGGTGCATAAAACATCCACATAGGAAATCAATGTCATATAGAAATTGGATCATCACATCTAGTACACATACAATACAAAGTTTCTCAACTTGAGGAATCTATATTTACTCAGATGAAAGAGTTAACCATAATAACAGAGTACCATATACAACATATCTACTCCTCATCCCTGAGGGAGGATAAAGGATTAGCCCAATTGCTAGATATATATGGAGAGGAGATTTATATATAAGTTAAGCTCTGGTTTCAGAGAAATCCATCAAAGTAGAAAAGTATAGAAGTGCACTACAGTGGTGTCCAATATATACACTATGTAGCAGAGAACCTCCCAGTGTCATACATATGTAATGCCACACATATATACAGTAATGGCATTCACTGAAGGGTAACCCCATGTAAGGACGATCCAGCAGGAGCACCCGGGTCAATGTTATTACCTTATAAAGCCTGAGTACAGCCGCGCGCTCCGATGCGCATTTCGTTGTGATTAACTTCGTCAGGGGGCGTGGCGTAGGAAGAGGAAGGGGAGCCTTAAAAGTCGGTGTCAACCAATCATTGTGCAGCATTATACATTACCATGGCGACGGGCGCCCCCTCCGAATCGGCGTGATGGCGTGTCACAGCGTCGCGTCATGGAGGGGCGGAGCCGGGACGCACGGTCCCAGACTTCTGCACCAACATATAGACAGCGGCGGTGCGAGCGCACATCAGATACGGAAGGAGCGCTCGTTCCGGTGTGCATATATGTGCCCGATGTTAGTAGAGCAGCAGGAGTACAGTATTGAATAATACTTAGTTATCTATATTGTAGGACAAAAAGGGGGGGGGGGGGGAAAGGGGGAAAGAGAATGAAAGGAAGATAAAATATTTGCAAAATATCTGCACTCCCTTATATTAGGGTGGCTAGTATTATATCCCACTAGCACAGTCACATTATAGTTGGTGATGGTGCAAAAAATGCAGAAATTTAATATAGAAAACAAACCTCAATTCCCACTGCACCCAAGCAAAACCAAACATAGGGAATACACAAAACCTATCATAATACAGTAATGTCAAGTATTTATATCAATATAAGTATATTGTCAATAGAAGAAAAATGCATAAACTATGTTATAAATACATATATATCACAATCTTCAATATAGCATCTTCTTCAAGGTATCAAAATCTTCTTATTGAAGTATAAAACTTGAACGTCTCAGCAACATATTGGAACAGACGAATGCTGAATAACACTAGTTGGTGGCACTATAAAAGATAGAAAACGAATTAAAATGTATTAAAAGAAAAGTAAAAACACCCCAAAGATACTTGTATATATAGGACGAATTACAAAAAGGAAGAGTAACTAATATTTTCGTTAAGACCACGTGGACATACAGTTTTTAAGGTCCATATCCACCTCGCTTCGAGCTGCGCAAGTCTGCGGGTCAATGAGCCTCCTCTTGCATCAATGGGTAGCATATCAATGCCCCTGAACTTTATTTTAGTACTATCACAATCGTGGTGAGTTTTAAAATGCCTGGGGATGGTTTTGAGGGTGGCAATATCATCATTATTATCCCTTGCTGCATCAATCCCCAGGACATGCTCTCTTATACGTATCTTCAATTGTCGGCTCGTCAGGCCAACATAAATTTTATTACATGGACACATGGCGTAGTAGATGACAAATCTACTCTCACATGTAATCCGTTTTCTGATCTTATAGGTTTTCAGTCCATCAGAGTCGACAAAGGAAAAAGAGAGTATGTTCAAGGAATGAGGACTTTGAGAAACAGTCAGTGATTCTAATGAGCAGATTTCTCGAAAGAGGATATAGTAAAAGGTCTCTAAAGCGAGCCTATAATAGAGCTCGCTATTCAGATCGAGATGGCCTTCTTTATAATGCGAAAAGGGGAGTTGAGAATAATAAGGTTAGATTTATAACCGAATACAATTCCTCTTTTCCAGAAGTAAGAGGTGCTATTGAGAAATCATGGCACATACTCAAGGCCGATCCTATTCTAGATAAGATCTTACCTTATCGCCCATATATGTCAATACGGAGGAGCCGAAACTTGAAGGATATACTTGTTCGTAGTCATTACGAAAACAAAAATAAGTCATTTTTGAGTTTATCCGTCCCTCCTTTGGGATGCGTACCCTGCGGGAAATGCGTTGCCTGCCCAAACGTGGAGAGAAGTTTTTCCTTTGTCGATTCTGATGGACTGAAAACCTATAAGATCAGAAAACGGATTACATGTGAGAGTAGATTTGTCATCTACTACGCCATGTGTCCATGTAATAAAATTTATGTTGGCCTGACGAGCCGACAATTGAAGATACGTATAAGAGAGCATGTCCTGGGGATTGATGCAGCAAGGGATAATAATGATGATATTGCCACCCTCAAAACCATCCCCAGGCATTTTAAAACTCACCACGATTGTGATAGTACTAAAATAAAGTTCAGGGGCATTGATATGCTACCCATTGATGCAAGAGGAGGCTCATTGACCCGCAGACTTGCGCAGCTCGAAGCGAGGTGGATATGGACCTTAAAAACTGTATGTCCACGTGGTCTTAACGAAAATATTAGTTACTCTTCCTTTTTGTAATTCGTCCTATATATACAAGTATCTTTGGGGTGTTTTTACTTTTCTTTTAATACATTTTAATTCGTTTTCTATCTTTTATAGTGCCACCAACTAGTGTTATTCAGCATTCGTCTGTTCCAATATGTTGCTGAGACGTTCAAGTTTTATACTTCAATAAGAAGATTTTGATACCTTGAAGAAGATGCTATATTGAAGATTGTGATATATATGTATTTATAACATAGTTTATGCATTTTTCTTCTATTGACAATATACTTATATTGATATAAATACTTGACATTACTGTATTATGATAGGTTTTGTGTATTCCCTATGTTTGGTTTTGCTTGGGTGCAGTGGGAATTGAGGTTTGTTTTCTATATTAAATTTCTGCATTTTTTGCACCATCACCAACTATAATGTGACTGTGCTAGTGGGATATAATACTAGCCACCCTAATATAAGGGAGTGCAGATATTTTGCAAATATTTTATCTTCCTTTCATTCTCTTTCCCCCTTTCCCCCCCCCTTTTTGTCCTACAATATAGATAACTAAGTATTATTCAATACTGTACTCCTGCTGCTCTACTAACATCGGGCACATATATGCACACCGGAACGAGCGCTCCTTCCGTATCTGATGTGCGCTCGCACCGCCGCTGTCTATATGTTGGTGCGGAAGTCTGGGACCGTGCATCCCGGCTCCGCCCCTCCATGACGCGACGCTGTGACGCGCCATCACGCCGATTCGGAGGGGGCGCCCGTCGCCATGGTAATGTATAATGCTGCACAATGATTGGTTGACACCGACTTTTAAGGCTCCCCTTCCTCTTCCTACGCCACGCCCCCTGACGAAGTTAATCACAACGAAATGCGCATCGGAGCGCGCGGCTGTACTCAGGCTTCATAAGGTAATAACATTGACCCGGGGTGCTCCTGCTGGATCGTCCTTACATGGGGTTACCCTTCGGTGAATGCCATTACTGTATATATGTGTGGCATTACATATGTATGACACTGGGAGGTTCTCTGCTACATAGTGTATATATTGGACACCACTGTAGTGCACTTCTATACTTTTCTACTTTGATGGATTTCTCTGAAACCAGAGCTTAACTTATATATAAATCTCCTCTCCATATATATCTAGCAATTGGGCTAATCCTTTATCCTCCCTCAGGGATGAGGAGTAGATATGTTGTATATGGTACTCTGTTATTATGGTTAACTCTTTCATCTGAGTAAATATAGATTCCTCAAGTTGAGAAACTTTGTATTGTATGTGTACTAGATGTGATGATCCAATTTCTATATGACATTGATTTCCTATGTGGATGTTTTATGCACCTGCACCTTTTTGGTCTTTGTACTATTATATGCTAATATTCCTGACACTTAAGACCGCATATGTGGCTGGATATATAAGTGTTCCCCCTGTTTGTACCTGATTTTGTACGTCCTTAATAAAATTATTATATATAATTCACTATACCCTTTGTTCGCCTTTTCTCCTTCTGTCTTATAGATAATGCACCATGTTGCATTCGGAGGGTGCTATTAAAAAGTGCATCTGAACGCAAATGTAACCAAACGAAGCCATACACAGGTACTATGCATTCCCATGTTAAACATAGGAATGCAATGCGCATTTGGTTGGCTGCGTTTGGTTACGCTGTGTTCTGTATGCAAATGTGAAATCGGTGCAATAGCCCCAGCCCTCCTCTCACAAACAGTCACCCCCGGGGCAAGTACAGGATGGGGAAATGGAGATGTAAAGAAACACACATATGCTCTATCTTCCTATCAGCAATGTCTTCCCCCTTGTGGCCTCCTCCTCCCTCTGTTTTCTCACCTATCTGCTCTGTCTTCTTCCTGGAGTGGAGCTGCACCGTGACTGACTTCCTTCACTGCAGGAGATCAGTACCGCCCCGCAGCTGACGTCACAGGCCTCTGCCGGCTTACGAATATTCATGGGCCACGCAGTCTGGAAGCTGGCGAGGAGAGCACACCACTGGGAGAGGAGGAAGAAAGCCGAGAGGGACAAGTTACTCCAGCATAATGTGTCGGCTTCTTCTCAGTGCTCTGCGGGACATTTAATGTCCCGGGCAGGACGGAGGGACTAATCCTCAAAATTGGAACAGTCCCGTTGGATCTGGAATGGGTGGGAGGTATGGTGGAGGAAAGAAGGAGGTCTTGGGAGGATCGAAGATTATGAGTTGGATGATATCGGAGATTAGTTCAGAGATATATGGGGGGGACAGATTGTGAACGGCTTTGTAAGTCAATGTTAATAGTTTGAATTGGATACGCTGGGGAATTGGGAGCCAGTGGAGGGGTTTGCAGAGGGGAGAAGTGGAGGAATAGCGAGGAGAGAGGTGGATTAGTTGGGCAGCAGAGTTAAGGACAGATTGGAGGGGTGCAAGTGTGGCGCCCCTGCGACCAGGGTGGCCACAGGTAGGAACTGCAGCCAGGCAGGTGGAGACACGTTTACACAAACCACCTTCACAACACATACCCACAGACTACAGCACCCAACCCGGAGCCCGGGACTCTAGGCGGGAAAGGGGTGGTAGGGTTTAGAGGGAAGTGGGTGGGACCAAGGTCAGGTGACAGCACTAGGATAAAAAGGGAGAACAGGAGGAGTTAGTCAGTAGACCAGTGGGTGCCAAACAGAAAAGACCAGGAGTAGGCCAGAGTGAGCCATGGGTGTCAGGTGATGGCACCGGCGCTGCTTGGACCTCGGGGGATGTGCGGCAGCTAGATGGAATCACTCCCCACAGGACGAACAATAGTCCCCAGGATCAGGAGCTGCACAGATGGAATACGGCAGCTCAGTTAATTTAGTAGATGAATGAATTAGCAATAGTTCATAAAGAATGCTCAGACACAATACTCCTCTGCACGGGTCTTTACTGTGGTTAAGCACGGTACACGGGATCACAGTCACTTTCAGGTAACGGACCAGGTGGTCCCGGTGATGCACGGTATCTTTCCAAGGCTCCACAATGTTCCCCCTTTAACTAACTGTCCCTTGTTACTCGTCGCTGCTTTCGTGCACCAGGTCAGGATACTGGGGAACCTCTATTGAGGACCCGAGCCTAGGCCTAGACTCCCGATGGGTCCCCTGAACCCCAATGGTGGGTACCCCTCCTGGCACAGCTGCGGTGATGGTGGTTGTTGTGATGCGCTCCTAAAAAGCCCTCTATCACTCGGTGTCGTAGTACAGCGATGGACATCTATACTGCCTCGGAGCCGGTACTCCAGGTGGACTGGGCTCGGGTGTCTTCTGACCCGTTACTTGTTACTTGGTTACTGGTTACTTGGCCCCCTTCGCTTCTGGGTCACCGCTTCTCGGTGCCCTCTCTGTTAGATCTCTGTCACGACTTCTGTCCTTGACCTTGTCTCTCCCACTTTCTAACTTTCTATCTGCTCTTTCCCCACTGCTATGCATCTAACTCTCCTCCCACCAGGACCTAATTGGTCCTCTGCCTCTAGATGTTGCATGTGGTACATGGAGCCTTGGGATTAACCTATTCACCAGCAGGACGGAGAATACAGCACCTTCGGTCAGGGGTGCAGTACCCTCCTGTGAGGCACTTGTTGCGGGGCGTCACACAAAGGTGTGTAAGATGGAGGAGTTCGGAGTTCGGGGCGTCACACACAAGGTGTGTAAGATGGAGGAGTTCGGTTTTGTCTACATAATAATTTTATTTGTATAGCGCCAACATATTACGCAGCACTTTACAATTCGGAGGGCACAATTCGGTTAGGGGTGCAGTACCCTCCTGTGAGGCACTTGTTGCGTGGCGTCACACAAAGAACAGAAGAAGACTTCCTGAAGGGTTCGGGCTCCCTGGAGGTGCAGAATCCTGTAAGACACGGTTCCCTGGAGAGAAAGCTCGCTCCATAGCCTGAAGCCCAAGGGGAAGGGGAGAGACCGGACCAGTACAGCTGGGTCCGAGGAACACGGCAGCGATGCCAGAGAACGGCGGTGAGGAGAATCCCTTCCCAGTGCAGGATAGGGACACCCAAGGCTAGGCTGGGACCAGAGTGTCGGCTCTGTGGGGACCGCAGCTATATGCCGGATCCCGGACAAACCGACGGGGGACTCTGATTCCAGGTCAAGTTCCTAACACACGGGCTGGAGGTTCAGCAGCAGATATGGGTGGCAAGCTTGGGCCCTACACATTGGGGGAAGCTAGACAAGGGACCGAGTTGCCACCATACAGCCCACGGGGAAGACAAGAAAGCCTGAAAGGAATCCAGAGAGAGAGAAGGGTCTCAAAGGCAACCTGGCTGCAGAGGGTTAAGTGACTGTCCGGAGTAGCCTGTGTAAAGGGGACTGTACTGTGAATTGTTTGTACTGAGAAGGAACTGCTAGTAAAACCCGGTGAACCCTGCTTCAGTCTTCCGTGTGTGATTCTCTGCAAATAGAACAGTGTTACTCTTTACACCCTGTCAGGAGCAGCCAGACCCACGGCGGGCTCATCCATCTAGCTGCAGCCCCATCCATCCTCCTGGTAGAAGCAGGCAGCAGCGGTGGACCCCTCACTTACCCCAACCCGTGGGTGGCGTCACGACAATCCTTGTAAATATCCACTTTTACTTGTGTGCTCGGGACACGGTCCGGACCAAGACCGCCGTGATACCCCAGCAGTACCCCGGTCCGGTACCGAGTACCCCATTCCAGTGGGCTCCACACAAGAGTGTTAGCATGGAGGCCACAGAGAAGGAGGTTGCAGTAGTCGAGACAGGAGCTGATGAGGGCATGCACTAGTAGTTTAGTAGATTGAGGGTTGAGGAAGGGACAGATTTTGGATGTATTTTTGAGTTGGAGGTGGCAGGAGAAGGCAAGGGCTTGAATGTGCGGTTTGAAGGACAAGGCAGAGTCGAGGCTTACTCCGAGGCAGCGGACCTCAGGTACAGGGCAAAGTGTGATAGGTCTGGTAAGCAAGTTGTGTAAGATGGAGGAGTTCGGTTTTGTCTACATAATAATTTTATTTGTATAGCGCCAACATATTACACAGCACTTTACAATTCGGAGGGCACATGTACAGACAATATGTCTACATTGAGTTTTCCCGCAATCCGATGCTGTTCATTGCTCAAAATCGAATGCCACCGGTCCGATTTTTTTTATTGGATCCGATAAAAAAAAAAAAAAAAAAAATATCGGACCGATGGCATCCGATCTGATTTTTGAATGGATCCAATTTAAATGGGGGAGGGCTGTGGGAGGTCTTGGAGTTTGAAGTTTGAGCATGCTCAATACAGAAATCGGATCCGATATCAGATCCGATTTTCTATCTGATCCGATCCCCCTAGACTCCCAAATTATTATAATCGGATCGCATCGGATCCGATGCAATCCGATTTTTGCAGCGGAGTCCAAAATCGCAGCAGTCTACGATTTTTGGCTGCTGCAGAAAATCGGACAGGATCGGATCGGAGGCAAATCAGATGCCATTAAGGGCAAATCCAATCCGTCCCCATAGGATAACATGGGTCCAAAATCGGATCCGATGCAGTCCAAGTTACAACGGACAGCGTCGGATTTCGGGAAAATGTGATGTGAAACCAGCCTAAGGGCCACGTCACACCTGGCGACGTCGGCGGCGTTTTTTTTAGGCGACGCTGGGGCGTGGCCTATCGCCGCCGATGTCGCTAATGCGTCGCCCAATGTGAACGGGCGAGGACGACGCATTTGAGTGGTCGCCTGGTTTCACAGCAGCGTTGTGAAACCAGGCGGCCACTCTGGGGCGATGTGTACACATCGCCCTATGTAAACGGCTGACGGCGATCTGACAGGCGATGGGAGCCATAGGCTCCCATTGTACTGCATCGCCACTGGGGTTTTTAGACACCCCAGCGGCGATGCCGCCTGTCAGATCGCCGGTGCGTCGCCGGAGGCGCCAAAAACGTGCGCGCTCCTGCCCGTCACCGCCGACATCTCTGGCGACGTCATCTGGTGTGACATGGCCCTAAGAGTTATAAATTGGGAAGGATAGGCCTGTGCGATTTCACAAAGTGGGATTTCAATAAGTGGTCTGCAGAGATATTCCAGAGAAAACCAGAAGGTACCAGCTATACCCGTCTGTTCACTGTTTCCAATAATTTTCTTTCCCACTAACACTTTAACCATGCTTACTTATGCCCTAACAGTAACTGCTCCACTAATAATTTCTCTCTTTCACTATACCCAAACTCCATCTCTCCCAGCACAAATATTTATCGCCCATCCCTCTTATCTCCCCACCTGAGTTCCTCTGCTGACCTGCTCCTCAATCTCACACCTCTCCTGCAGAAACACAAAACAAGCCGACCACTTTCATTCTCCCACCTGCTTCTCTCTCTTTGCTTCTACTATCCTCTGGCGACATATCTCCCAACCCAGGACCTCCACAGCCAACTTTTCCCACTATTAATCCCTCCCATCACCCCACACCTGAAAGAAACAGCCGCAATCTACTAAATATAAAACCTATTTCCCTGAATCCCTCTCCACCGCCCCCTCTCTCTGGAGCGCTCTGAAATGCTGTGTTTTGGCACCCCAGAGTCCTAGTGCCACAGCGTCATCACTGCCCCGGGTGGTGGTGTCACGCTGGAGAGCAACAGAAGGGTCTGCTCATCAGGCAGGTAACCTGCCCACAACACCTTCTTCCTCCAGGCCAGAAGGGGGAGACCAAGCCTAGGTTCAGGGTGAGCTCCCCTATAAATTCTGGTTTGGGGCAGAGCCAGTTAGTTCAGTTCCTAGGAGGACTGAGGAAGAAATCCTGGTGGACTGGAGGCTGCTTGAGCTCATCCCAGGATTGCTGATTCGGTTATAGCCCTAAGGCTAGGGTCTGAGGAGAGTCGAAGGAACACCTGGGGAGCTAAATGGCACCATGCTCACCCCAAAGGAACCACACAGAGAACGGAGTCTTTGACTGTGCAGGCCCTAACGTCCCGGCAGTCAATACCGGAAGGTGGGGAATTCCAGGTTCCCCAGCCACGCAGTGCCTGGAGGCAAAGCAACGCAGAGAGTTCAGGAAATGTTACCTGAGACGTAGTTAAGAAAGGACTCCAGTTGCCTGTCATAACGGCAAATCGCAGGAGAGACCGGCCGACAGCTTAGCTTATTCAGCAGCAGGAGCCCAAACACAGAGGGCAATAAGGAGGCTAACGACCCGGCCGGGTGAGGAAAACCCTGGGTTGCTCTCAAGCAAGGACTCCGCTGACAACTGCCCGGAATGCAGATGCTCCAGTAAAAGACTGAGTAACTACAAAACAGTGAGTCTGCCTGTTTAAGCCCATCATCCTGCACCCCAACCCCTTACTACATCTACTGCCCTGGGGGATGGGCTCTGCCCGTGGGGAGCCGCTCCATCTCAGCAGTCCATCCATCACCTCGGAGGTTCTGCAGCAGCGGTGGCCACCTATAGCCACATACCACGGGTGGCGTCACAAATAAATTCACTTTCATCATCCCCTTTCCCCCTACCAAGCCAAAAATCTCCCCTTTTCAACTGAACCCAGGGTCATGGAAGCCGGGTTTCGAACCCTGTGACTCCCCAGAAACAGTATAGCCCAGTTCCAAGTACCCCACGGCCCTGGGGTGCGTCAGTTTCTGGCATCACAAACAGGATCCCGTAGCCCGGTATTATCGGGTGCTGTGCGCCGTGAACTGTGTGAATATGTGCATAATGCAGGAGAAAGCACCTCGTGACGTAGACCCTGCACAATGCCTGGCAGCAACCTATGAACAACTGGAGATGCAAAACCCGCAGGATATAGCAGGTGCAAGTACACAGACTCAGGGGTCTATCACCAATGAGGCCCTCAACCAAAAGATTGAAGCCCCAACTAAATCAGCTCTCAGCCTCCAAGCGCTGCCACCCCCATTCTTCCCCACATCTCCTCCGGTTCACTCTTCACATTTGACCCAGTCACAGAAGAAGAAGTCTCCAGGCGCCTTTCTTCCTCTCGTCCCACCACATGCACTACTGACCCCATTCCCTCACACCTGCTCCAGTCCCTCTCTCCAGTCGTCACCACTCATCTAACCAAAATCTTCAATCTCTCCCTCTCTTCTGGCATTTTCCCCTCCTCCTTCAAACACTCGATCATTACTCCATTATTAAAGAAAACCACTCTCGACCCAACCTGCACAAATAACTACAGACCAGTCTCCAATCTCCCCTTCATCTCTAAACTCTTGGAGCGGCTGGTCTATTCCTGCCTCACCCGTTACCTCTCCGCTCACTCTCTTCTAGATCCATTACAGTCTGGTTTCCGCCCCCTTCACTCCACAGAAACTGCCCTCATCAAAGTGACCAATGACCTTCTGACAGCAAAACGTAATGGTGACTACTCTCTGCTTATTCTCCTTGATCTCTCTGCAGCTTTTGACACTGTCGACCATCAGCTCCTACTCTCTATGCTGCACTCCATTGGCATAAAGGACACTGCTCTCTCCTGGCTCTCCTCCTATCTTTCTGACCGCTCTTTCAGTGTATCTTTTGCTGGCTCCACTTCTTCCCCTCTTCCCCTCACTATTGGGGTCCCTCAGGGTTCAGTCCTTGGCCCTCTCCTCTTCTCTCTCTACACGGCCCCGATTGGACAGACCATCAGCAGATTTGGCTTTTAGTACCATCTTTATGCTGATGACACACAACTATACACTTCAGCCCCTGACCTTACCCCTGCGGTATTAAAGAACACCAATAACTGTCTAGCTGCAGTTTCCAATATCATGTCCACTCTCTATTTGAAACTAAACCTTTCCAAAACTGAACTTCTTCTGCTCCCCCCATCCACTAACCTCCCTAAATCGGACATCTCTCTCTCAGTATGCGGCACCACGATAACGCCTAGACAGCAGGCTCGCTGTCTGGGTGTTATGTTTGACACCGATCTCTCCTTCTCCTCCCACACGCAATCTCTCGTCCGCTCCTGTCGCTTACACCTTAAGAATATCTCTAGAGTCCGCCCCTTTCTCACCCTGGAAACAACAAAAACCCTCACCGTGGCCCTAATCCATTCCCGCCTTGACTATTGCAACTCTCTATTAAGCGGCCTCCCCCTCACCAGACTTTCTCCTCTCCAGTCCATCCTTAATGCAGCAGCCAGGATCACCCATCTGGCCAATCGTTACTCAGATGCCTCTGCTCTGTGCCAGTCATTGCACTGGCTGCCCGTATACTACAGGATCAAATTCAAATTGCTTGTTCTCACCCACAAAGCTCTTCACAGAGCAGCACCCCCTACCTTTCCTCCCTCATCTCTGTCTATCACCCCACCCGCTCTCTACGTTCCTCAAATGACCTTCAACTAACATCTGCACTAATCCGAACCTCCCACTCTCGGCTCCAAGACTTCTCCAGAGCTGCACCAAACCTCTGGAATGCTTTACCCAAAGAAATCAGGACTATCCATAACTTGTATGGCTTCAGACGATCCCTAAAAACGCATCTTTTTAAGGTGGCCTATCATACTCCCTAATAGAAGTCCATTGTACTGTAGACAGTGAATGGCCTATCCTCTGGACATTACTCTTCTACAAACTCCACCAAACCATAAAGGTCTACACAGACTGTCTGATGACCATCCATGTAAGCTTAGCCCTATGCCCCATTTCCTCAAGATGCCTGGACCATCAGTGCAATAAGCCCCGGCACCTTGTGCAACCCCTATCCCGTTGTAGATTGTAAGCTCTTTTGAGCAGGGTCACCTTCATTTCTTGCTTTATTTATTGTATTTTTTTTTCACATTGATTCTATGCCTATTGTTTTGTATCCAAATTATTGTCTTTATTTGTCTCTACTGTAATTACTTACTGTATTTTCTGTACTCTAACCCTACATTGTAAAGCGCTGCGGAATATGTTGGCGCTATATAAATAAAGCTTTATTATTATTATTATTATAACTAAAAGCGTATCTGAGATGGCTAAGGCTATGCAAGAAATGTGAGGATCCAAACCAGTGGAGAAGATCGAGTTGGCTTCCAGAAGAGACGACGTCCAGTGGATGCGACCAAGGAGATACCCCACGACTAGAGGACGACCCAGCGATCGCTATAACCCTGATGGACAGCCCATCTGCCGCCGTTGTGAAAAGCCAGGTCACTTTGCCAGGGAATGTACTTTAAACGAGAATTCCCTGGGGAAGCCGGCCACCCCTCAGGAATAAAATCACCAGGCCCACCAAACTGGCATGGCAGGTACTTGGGAGGACGCCCGGTCCTGCCTGTCATGCTGGATGGCATCCCCATGTGGCGGGGAGTCAGGCACACACACACACACAATTGTCTCCATTACGGTACCTTTTTACTGATGTCCAGTAACAGACACGGTCCAGGAGGGTAACCAGGTTTCGGTGCAGCTTGGGACGTTCACCTTGGAGAGTTGTTGGCCTCCTCTATTAGTGTGTGCGGTTTTTGAAGTAAGCTCTGCCTGTAGCTGAACCTGCCGCTCTTTCTCCCTCTCAGGGTGCTGTTCCACAACCGACAATGAGGACATTTCTGGGGGATTCCTATTCTCTGCTCAGGTCCCTGGTCCTATGCTTGATCAGGTTTGGAGTCTTCTATTCTTTACTTCAGGGGGAATAGATCCTCCTGGTGTGTTCGGGCTTTCTCTGCCACACTGTAGATGAATAGCAGCTTCGGACTCTGGTGTCCAGGTGGCTAAAGGGTTTTCAGATCTGTTCCCTTCTTCCTCCTTCCTGCCTCTCCCACTGGCCTCCGTCCCTCTACCTAGGGCTCAGCACAGCTGGGTCAACTTTCCTGGTTCTGGGCCTGGCTTGGTCCCAGCAACCAGTTCCTTCCACTAACTGCTTCCTTCTCTGCAGACTGACTGACTTCTCCCTCAGGCCTGGATCTTTATAGGGGATCTGTCTTAAGGTCAGCCAGTGGAGCTCCCCCTCCAGGTCTGGGGTGGAAGGTGTTGTGTGCTGTGTGTGCCAAGGTGTACATCCCTCCCTGCATCGGTGGGTCCTGTGGCAATCCCTCGCAGGGGTGCCACATTCCCCCCTAGTTAACTTCAGTCCTCCGGGACTGAAACATTTTCCAACAAACATAATGTAACATAACTATTTACATTTGAAAGTTGAACAGAATCTCAAAATAAAATGTACAAAAACAATGTGAAAAAACAGGTAACCATTCCATACAGCGCTAGTCCATCCGATGCAGGCTGCTTAAAGTATTTTTGCCACCACCAGTCCTATGGCTATGGTCCATTTTCAAAAATTAGAAAAAATTCAAAAGTCCAACAGGTAAAGTCTCTGTAGGCTTAAAAGTTCAAAGTTACACAACAAACAAACACTCCAGGTGCCTCGGCGTAGGAGTCCTAGGTACTGCAGGGGCCTCTAACGGGTCATAAGCGCTGTAGGCCTCCTGGCTCTGGGGTCGCCTATTGGCCAAGATTTTGCTCTCCCAAGACAGCTCCTTATGCCAACTCCACTCACCCCTCTTTCCTGATGTTGTGTACTTTTAGCCTACTCTTCACCTTTCTGTACATTGACATTGGTTACATATTTACATTTTAAATATTTATTTACATTTTTCTATATTTTGTACTCTATTGTCTGTACCTTAGTGGTGTTTGGCCCAATTTATTACGTGTTGACCTATGTAAAGCTGGTATTCCACTAGTGTGTGAGCCTGGTGTAGAGTGAACACTATTTACTGACCCATGGATTGATCTGCGTAACACAGGTATACCTGAATGTCTTCTGATTCTCACCGTGGGAATGGCAGGTGCACCTATTGCAGGATTCTTTGGCTCTGCTACAACGAGTGGTTCTTCTGCTCTTGGTTCTTCTACTGGTTGTGGGAATGTCAACATTGGGATTAAGTATGCACCTTCTATTTGGGGCCAGTCTGGGGGTACTTTTATGAGTGTCTGGACTGTCTTTGGCTTCTCTTTTTCGGGTTCTGGACAAGGTACATATTCCTTTGGTTGTGGTGGTTGAAGGCACTTCTTTAAAGGGATCCTGTCACCCCCAAAACGCATGTAAACCTATTAAAACCTGTCCCTAGAGCATATTAACACTATCCCTACACTCTTTTTACCTCCTAAAAGCATTAAGTGACATTGAATAAAAACGTTTTATAAGTACCTGATTAGTGCTGATAATGAGTGACTATCTATTCATAGTCACTCATCAAGACTGCCCCTCTGCTTCATATCACGCCTATTCAGGCGTGATCGTCAGCCTAGATTCAAATTCGTGCCTCCCCGCTGTGCCCTGTGTCGTAGGAGGCTGCAGTGTGGCTGGTGACGCGATCCGCGTCATTCCCGGCGCCTGGTGACGTATTTAGACCGGCGCCGCGCTGTTAGCTTCAAAATGCGCACTGCGCATGCCCAATGCGCATGCGCAGTGCGCATTTTGAAGCTAACAGGGGGGCGCCGGTCTAAATACGTCACCAGGCGCCGGGAATGACGCGGATCGCGTCACCAGCCACACTGCAGCCTCCTACGACACAGGGCACAGCGGGGAGGCACGAATTTGAATCTAGGCTGACGATCACGCCTGAATAGGCGTGATATGAAGCAGAGGGGCAGTCTTGATGAGTGACTATGAATAGCATAGTCACTCATTATCAGCACTAATCAGGTACTTATAAAACGTTTTTATTCAATGTCACTTAATGCTTTTAGGAGGTAAAAAGAGTGTAGGGATAGTGTTAATCTGCTCTAGGGACAGGTTTTAATAGGTTTACATGCGTTTTGGGGGTGACAGGATCCCTTTAAATGATCTCTGGACACTGTTGCTGTTGTTCCTCCATTGTCTTTGCTGATCAGACAGGTCTTCTGGTTATCAAAGTTGGATGGTAATACAGTGTATGGTTCTGCTTCCCATTGATCATCTAATTTGTGGAGTCTCCTTTTCCTTTTCAAAACCAATTCACCTGGTGTTAATGGTGTTCCTTGTGCGCTTTTGTTAAAGTTGGTTTCTTGCTTCTCTCTGGATTTTGCCAGACTTCTCTCAACACATTCCTGTATTTTCTTGTACTGCTCTGTTATTCTGGTATCCCAATCTGCATCTGAGGTGTCTTCTTCAGGAACTACAATGCCCATTTCAAAGTCTACTGGCAATTTTCCTTGTCTTGCTCTCATAAGGTATGCAGGAGTGCAATTTATTGAGCTCACTGGGATGTTGTTGTAACTGTCAACAAGGTCTGGTAACTTCTCTGGCCATCTGTTTCGCTCTTCTAAGGGCAGAGTTTTCAACAATTCTATTCCCACGTGATTCATCTTTTCGCACATTCTGTTGGTTTGGGGATGGTAAGGCATGGTACGAATTTTCTTGCATCCATATAGGTTACAGAACTCTTGAAATACTTCAGCTTCAAAGGTTGTCAATACCTGTTCTGGATACCCGTGTGGTCTGCCGAAATAGGTTTGAAAGGTTCTTGCGGCTGTCTGAGCTGTTAAGTCTTTCACAGGAGCTACCACAAGGAATCTGGAGTAGTGGTCCACCATGGTAAGAGCATAGGTATAGCCCGATCTGCTGGGTGTGAGTTTGACGTGATCTAAGGCTACCAGTTCTAATGGCTGTTCAGTGATGATAGGCTGGAGTGGTGCTTTCTGGCTATAGTCTTTTCTTCTTAATGAGCATGGATGGTCCACAATTTTTACACCATTTCTCTATGGTAGACCTCATGCCGATTCAATAGAATCTCTCACGCAACAATATTTCCAGTTTTCTCCATCCAAAGTGTCCTGCTCCATTATGGTATGCTTCCAACACCATTTGGACGTCTCTCTTTGGAACCACAATTTGCCATACCATGTCATGTGTTCTGGGGTTGATATACTGTCACAATTGACCTTGATAGATGAATAACCTGCTTCGTTCTTTCCACACAGGTATTGGGCCTCTGGTGGAGCATTCTTTTCAAGTTGGGAATCCGGTTGGGTTACCAGCCTCTTCACTAGGCTTACTGCCGGATCACTGTCTTGTGTCTCTTTTCATCCATAGTGAGGCAACGGGTTTAGTGCAACACTCTGATGGTTCTGGTAGATATGGGCTTCGGTCATCTTCCATTTTCTACTTTTATAATGGGTGCGTTAGCAGATGCATTTGAATTGTGTTTGCATTGTGTTAGTAAGCATTTGCATGCGCTAACGCAGTGCAAATGCAATGCCTTCAAAATGGACCACCCCATAGATTTGAACTCAGCATTAGATTCAGGGTAACTGAGGACTTTGAGTTGGAGGTTTGGCTACTGACTCCACAGACGTGGCTATAAACTGAATAATGCTGAAGGGCAGGCACTAGACTCAGCCGTCCTGCTGTGTTGTATGATGGTGCATCCCATAGACTGTGCTGTCAGTACTAGACTGCACTAAAACGTATCAAATGAATTGGAAAAGGCAAAAAAAATCCTGCAAAAATGCAATAATCAGAAGTTTAATATTAATAAGTGCATCTGGATGTCTGTCACTTGTAAATAGGTGTGGTTTGGGCCTGGTTAAGGGGCGTGGCCAAAATTTACATGGCGCACTACGCTCGCCACATCTTTTTGTTCTTCTAAAGTTGGGAGGTATGCCTCCCCACTTGTACGTTCCTCATCTAACCGCCTGTAAGACTACGCCCGAGCATCCGCCATTTTATGGAATTCTACACCCCAAAACGTCAGACTGTTCCCCACCTTCAGAACCTTAAAGCAGAACCTGAAAACCCATCTTTTCAGAACAGCCTACAACCTGCAATGACCACGGTGCCACCTCACCACCACTGGACCCAGTGCTCCACCACCATCGGATTTGGGGCTCCACCACCATCGGATTTGGGGCTCCACCACCATCGGACCTGGCACTCCACTACCACTGGACCCAATGCTCCACCACTACCAGAGAAGACCCAACCTACTGTCTCTCTCCCAACCACCCTGTAGAATGTCAGCCCTCTGTATCGTTATGTCACTGTTAGTTTGTTCACTGTATTTATAACTTGTTTGTATGTAACCCTTTCTCATGTACAGCACCATGGAATCAATATATAATAAGACACTTGTTCTGAGCCCATGGTCATGTCCCTCATGTGACTGAGCTCTGTATCAGCCTATAACAGATAATTCATTGAGCTCCCTCTTATTGACAGCTCGTCACACATGTCGCCTCAAACAGGGCGCAGCTTTTATCACAGCGTCATGAGAACAATGAGTCATGTGACCCCGCCCTCTTCACTGCGGCACATTCCCTTCCCCCATTCCACCAGGATAACGTGTCACGTGACTGACAGCGGCTGTCATCAACGGCCATGTTAATTGTGGGCAGCAGAATCTTCATTCGTTCAACCAGGTAGAGATACAACAATGGCGGCTGAGAAATAACCTGCTGAGTCCTCTATCACTAGTGTAAGCTTGAAAACGTCCTAAAGCTCCGCGTCACCTGGGCTGACGGCTCCCCTGGCGGTGACGTGACAGTGACGTCACTGGGCTGAGCTCAGACCAGGCAGAAGGAGGAGGAAGGGGCAGCTGATGCTGAGCGGCTCATCTACAAGGTATGGGGATCATGGATAAAGGGAGAAAATGGGGAATGGCAAGACGATATATACACAGGACACCTCCTGATGGGAGGCTGCATATAGGGGATAGATACAGCCATAGTGGTGTGTATATGTGTCTGTATATAGGGTGCAGTGACACATCTATGTTCAGTGTATGTATATAGTGTACATGACGTTACAGCCATTCTCTGAATATAGTGTATATGACAGATACAGCCATGGTTGTGTGTATATAGTGTACACTGACAGATACAACCATGGTTGTGTGTGTATATATATAGTGTACAATGACAGATACAGCCATTGTTGTGTGTGTATATAGTGTACACTGACAGATACAGCCATGGTTGTGTGTGTATATAGTGTAGAATGACAGATACAGCCATGGTTGTGTGTGTATATAGTGTAGAATGACAGATACAGCCATGGTTGTGTGTGTATATAGTGTAGAATGACAGATACAGCCATGGTTGTGTGTGTATATAGTGTACAATGACAGATACAGCCATGGTTGTGTGTGTATATAGTGTACACTGACAGATACAGCCATCTTTGTGTGTGTATATAGTGTACACTGACAGATACAGCCATGGTTGTGTGTGTATATAGTGTAGAATGACAGATACAGCCATGGTTGTGTGTGTATATAGTGTAGAATGACAGATACAGCCATGGTTGTGTGTGTATATAGTGTAGAATGACAGATACAGCCATGGTTGTGTGTGTATATAGTGTACACTGACAGATACAGCCATGGTTGTGTGTGTATATAGTGTAGAATGACAGATACAGCCATGGTTGTGTGTGTATCTAGTGTACAATGACAGATACAGCCATGGTAATGTGTACAGTGACATACAGCCATGGCTGTGTGTATATAGTGTACACCAGGGGTCTCAAACTCACCTGGGTTGGTGGGCCGCACATTGAAACGATTTACGTCGGGGAGCCGCATCCCTTGTAGGACTAATGGCCACTTTACACACGGCTACATTTGTAGCTTATCCACAGGTAACTTACTGGCTGCAGTGAAATCATGGAGACATTATTCCATTTGTACACAGCAACAAGATAGAACCTTGTCTCCATGATTTCACTGCGGCCAGTAAGTTACCTGTGGATAAGCTAGAAATGTAGCCGCGTGTAAAGTGGCCATAAGTGATATTTTTAGTAATACTATAATTTTTTGCTCAATGTAGTAAAATACAAATCCTGACCCTGTTCATGTAGTTATGTCCCCATTCTGTAGTAATTTCTCCATCCTGGTCCTCATCATGTAGTGATGTCCCCATTCTGATCCCCTTTTCTAGTGATGTCCCTCATCCTGAATACCTTTTCTAGTGATGTCCCAGATCCTGATCCCCTTTTGTAGTGATGACCCCATGCTGATCCCCTTTTGTAGTGATGTACCCATACTGATCCCCTTTTGTAGTGGCTCCCCCATCTTGGTCCCCTTCTGTAATGATGTCCCCATTCTGATTCCCTTTTGTAGTGATGTCCCCCATCCTGGTTCCCTTTTCTAGTGATGTCCCAGATCCTGATCCCCTTTTGTAGTGATGACCCCATGCTGATCCCCTTTTGTAGTGATGTACCCATACTGATCCCCTTTTGTAGTGGCTCCCCCATCTTGGTCCCCTTCTGTAATGATGTCCCCATTCTGATTCCCTTTTGTAGTGATGTCCCCCATCCTGGTTCCCTTTTCTAGTGGTGTCCCTATCCTGATACCCTTTTCTAGTGGTGTCCCTATCCTGATACCCTTTTCTAGTGGTGTCCCTATCCTGATACCCTTTTCTAGTGGTGTCCCTATCCTGATACCCTTTTCTAGTGGTGTCCCTATCCTGATACCTTTTTCTAGTGGTGTCCCTATCCTGATACCTTTTTCTAGTGGTGTCCCTATCCTGATACCCTTTTCTAGTGGTGTCCCCATCCTGATACCCTTTTCTAGTGGGTGTCCCCCATCCCGATCCCCTTTAGTAGTGATGTTACTCATCCTGGTTCCCTTTTGTAGTGATGTCCCCATCCTGATCCCCTTTAGTAGTGATGTTACTCATCCTGGTTCCTTTTTCTAGTGATGTCCCCATCCAGATCTACTTTTTTAGTGATGCCCCCTATCCTGGTTTACCTTCTTTTTACACACACTCATTCACACACAATCTCGCTCACACCCTCACACATCTACACACACTCTCACTGTCACACAAACACATCCTCACACACTCACTGTCACGCTCGGTGTAGGGAGACACCCAGTGCTGGACGACAACAGGGGAGGGGAAAGGAGTCCCTGATGCTTAGAGCAAAAAGGGGGGATGATGACCCCTAGAAGAACTAGCGCTGATACCTGGCTCCCCTAACATCCCTATACAGTTTCTGCAACTGTCGCCGCCAGGATACCTATTGCCTGACTGTCCCTGGACTACCACTACACAGGGCTCAGAGCGGGTGAACACTAGTTAACCTGGCTAGCAACTAGAAAACACACAAGGGAAACATACAAAATGGGAAGAGATACACTTAGCTTTAGCAGATCCAAGCAGCAAACCAGCAGGCTCCAAGAAACACTGCTTTGATCCAATATACAATCAGGAACACCTGAGGGTATCACCAGCAGTGCATCCTGCCTGTCAAGGGAAATATATAGGCAGCTCCACGGTAAGGAATCAGCTGGGTCCTAGTGACCTCCAGCTGTAACTAAAAGGGAAATGCCTTTTAAAGCAACAGAGACATTTTTCTTTAGGATGTGGACTGTTTGCCAAGCTTTGCCAAGCGCTGGGATCTTCTGCGAGTGACTTCTACAGTCTCACCTGCCTCCTGACACACTCGTGACACTCACACACACACTCACACACACTACTGTATTTACGCACTCACACACACCCTCTCACACACAGTCACATGTTTCTCACTTTAATGATGCATCACTCCAGTGCAGGGGACCGCCGCAGTTCCCACTGTGCTGACTTCCGTCCTCCGCTGTGCTATGACTTCCTCCAGCCGCCGCTCAAACAAGCTCTGTTGCTCCAGATCAATGGAATCTGCTAGCCAGAGGCCTGCACGTGACATCATACGCCGCTGTCAGCTGTGGGCGTCTCATTGGCTGGTGGCTTGCATTGATCTTGCTGAGTGGCAGAGCTTGTTAGTGCTGCCGCGACCGGAAGTCATAACACAGCAGGGACTGCAGCGGCACACTGCACTGGCGCGATGCATCATTAAGTTGTCCAAGGTGCCGTTGGCCGCACAGTGAAGCCCCATGCGGCTGTGTGTGTGTATAGTGTACACTGACGGATACAGACGCGGCTGTGTGTGTGTATAGTGTACACTGACGGATACAGACGCGGCTGTGTGTGTGTATAGTGTACACTGACGGATACAGACATGCGGCTGTGTGTGTGTATAGTGTACACTGACGGATACAGACATGCGGCTGTGTGTGTGTATAGTGTACACTGACGGATACAGACATGCGGCTGTGTGTGTGTCTGGTGTACACTGACGGATACAGACATGCGGCTGTGTGTGTGTATAGTGTACATTGACGGATACAGACATGCGGCTGTGTGTGTGTATAGTATAATATATCATATATTAGTGTAAGCATATTTATGTGCTGTATATGTCGTGCCCAGGCTATGGGGTACTTGGGTGTCAGGCTATAAGGGTTAATGTTCCGGTTGTCACGGAGAACGGCGGCCGCGCCTGACCCCGTGTCCTGGGCCTGTCTTCCAATAAGGGGTGATATTTACAGAGGACTATTTACAAAGTTTGTTGTGACGCCACCTGCAGTATCTGGTGAAATGCCACCAGCGCCGCCACAGTTCGCCGGAGGTAGATGGTTTTGCTGCAAGTGTGGTGAAGTCCTCCGCAGGTAGGACTGGACCTCCAGGGCAGCGTTCCTGTAAGGAGACAAGTTTGTGCTAAAAAAGATGCAGCAGAGTCGAGATCACTTCTCTCCGGGTACTTTACTGAAAACTTGTAGCATTCAGTTTGCAGTTTACAGTTCAGCATTCAGATATTACAACAGGTAGCTAACGGGTGGCTGTAAGTGGATCCCGGGTGGTATGATGGAACCCTTGGTGTGTTCCTTCTTTCCCGTCTATTCCTTCCTGTGTCCAGAAATTGTATGAAGTCCGGTGACTTGTAATCAGCCGGACCTCCGTTCTTCCTCTCACCCTTGCTCCCTTCGGGTAACCCTCTAGTGGTTAAGTGCCCTTAAGCAGTGCCTGGTTCCCTCTTCTGGTTGCTTAGGTGCCTGGGGTGACCTGTAGACTCCCCAGGACTCCGTATTTTCTGTGGTCCTGAAGTATCCCACAGGTGCGGGCTCCAGTGCCCGATAACTTTCTGAGCCTGGGATGCTTTCTCCTACTCCCTTCTCTCTCCTTCCTCAGAGGCCAAAGCCCCTCTTCCTCCACTCACTTGGAGGCAAAGACCTCTTTGTTCCCCCTAGAGGTGGTTTTGTTCCCTCCCGGGTACCCTCCCACCGTTTAATCTAGTGTGGGAGTGTTGGTGTATGGGTTCCAGCCACCAGCCTATGTTCCACTTACAGCTGGACCTGCACCTCTTTTACGGGTGCAGTACCCCTCTGTGACGCCTGCATGGCGGGGCGCCACATATACACAATTATTGGAAATGTTTTAATTAGTTTTATTATGAAATAGCTGCAGTGCTGTTGGTTAGTCCAAAAGATTAATATACCTGAATATTTAGGAAGGTAAAAGTTCAGTTTTGTCTGTCTTAGGAGAACATCTGTGTGTAGATAATTCTTTGTCATCTAAATGAAAATTGTAAATGTCCTCATCTCAAGTGTTTATTTTAATTTACTAAAGTGAGAATAATAACCAGACAAGTGAAAAGGTACAAAAATACATTTGAGATTTCAAGAGAAATGTGCCCAATATAGACCCCCCCCCCTTTTCAGTAACAGTCATAAGTTTTATCAATGGAGTCCGTCAGTTTCCTAATCTGTTAATGATCAATGTTTTGGGTACCACCAACCTCAGCCTCCTAGATATATTGTTCAGAGGTGACTGTTCTGTCTTCACCTTAAATCTCCCAATTAACCCCTTCACAACATCTGTTGTACATGTACGGTGCTAGTCAGTAGCGATTGTATGGATTGGGTGCCCGGGGTGATCTCGCCAGGTCGTCTGTGTATTACAGCCAGGACCTGACTTTAACAATCATGGTTGTAGCAGGGCTCCCTCTGCGATTGTTAACCTGGTAAATCCCTCTGTCAAACTCTTACTGCAGGATTTAACAGCGCTAGCATGGGATTGCCCTATTGTAAGCGCCCAACAGTGCGCCTGTGATGTGATTGTGGTATCACCAATGTGTTGTTATGACAGCAGGGGTCTGTTCAAGACCCCTGTGCTGGTTTGTAACTCTACACACGTTTATTTATTTTGTGTGTATTGGCCAAAGAACAAAGTGCTTTGACCTTTCTCTGCGCCTGCGCAGTACAGTACTTTGCTCAGCCCTCGGTAGGACATAGAGAAGTGCATGCGCAGGAGCTCAATGGAGGACAGTGTGTGGATGACGTAGGATATGACATCTACATGAAGCAAGGAAGGAGGACGGTGATCACAAGAAGAGAGGAAGCGTTGATCAGTGATGTGAGAGGAAGCGTTGATCAGTGATGTGAGAGGAAGCGTTGATCAGTGATGTCCATCGCAGGTGAGTATAATAAAAATAGTTTTTTTTATATATCTACATATCGTCTTGAGGTCTTATATACAGCAATCTAGAATACTGTATATAAGGGATTACTGGTGTTGGCCGCAGTTTATATGAGAAAAATCTGGTTACAGGTTCACTGTAAAGCACCACTCAAGCAGTGCAATGATAAAAAAAACGCTGGAGTGATCTTTAATAATGCGACGTAATATAGAATTGCTGGATAAGTGGGACATGTCTTCACAAGATTTATATTTAGTCTATAAAGTGGGTGAAATAAAGTTATTAAACATGTCACCAATATTCTAAGTAAATATATTTCTAAAGGTGCAATTGACATGAATTCTCACCAGATGTCAGTAACAACCCATTCATACAAAAGCCTTTTGTTGTTGATGACAGCTTTAAGATGCCTCCGGTATGGAGAAACTAGTCGCTTGCATTGCTAAGGTGTGATTTTGGCCTTTTCTTTTACACAAACACTCTTCAAATACTATATGTCCCCATGGCTCCTTCTATGAACTCTGTGCTTTAGTTCCTTCTATAACTTTTCTATTGGATTTAGGTCAGGTGATTGGCTGGGCCATTCTAGCAGCTTTATTTTCTTTCTCTGAAACCAATTGAATTTGTTTAAGGTACCATCACACGCCGCCATATCGCCGGCGAGATCACTAGCAATTCCCGAATTCAGCGATGTGGAAACCACATTGCATGTGCGTAGTGGCGTGTGACTGGGCGATTCTATGATGAGAAATCTCTGGTGGAGCGTCGCTTGATTGCCCTGCACTGTAGTGAAGCCAGGCGATATCCACCAGGCGATTTCAGCGGATCGTGCTGTGTGACAGGGCGATAGCGACATACTTAGCGATCCTGAAATCAATCCCATAGGCGTGCTTGGATGGTGTTTTTTTTTGCGCCGCATCTGCGGCGAATGGTGGGTGATACTGTGTTCCGAATGGCTGGCCGTGTCCGAGGCACCTTAGTTGATGACCCGTCCGTTCATGCAAGGCTGACCAATGGGAACACAGTTCCGTCCACCAATCGCAGTGATAGGGGCGCGGTGAAACACACTCTAGCACGCCCCTATCGAAATAGTATGGCCACATCGCTGCTACGATTGTGGCATGTGAGGCGGCGATGTGTGAAAGGAAGATCGCTTCCAGTCTGCTGCAGGCGATTTCCGGAACGCAGGATCGCTGAATATCGCACGCCAGATACCTACGTGTTACAGCTCCACAGCATTCTGAAAAAAGTGCCCGAAACATGTGCACTCACGTCAAATCGCCAGCGATATGGAAGCCATATGGCGGCGTGTGACGGTACCTTTAGGTGTGTTTTTGGGATCATTGTCTTGCTGAAATGTCCACCCTCATTTCATCATCATCCTGGTAGATGACAGCCAATTTTTATCAAGAATGTCTTGATACATTTGTCCATTCACCCTTCCTTCAATTACATGACATTTGTCAGTGCCATATTCTGCAAAGCAGCCACACCCCATGATGTTCCCACCACCAAACTTCACTGTTGGTATGGTGTTTTTGGGTGATATTCAGTGTCTTTTGGCTTCCAAAAATGGTGTATATTATGATATAATAATATTTATTCATTTATACAGTGCTATTAATTCCACAGCACTTTACATACATTTGCGACACTGTCCCCATTGGGGCTCACAATATAAACATCCTATCAATATGTCTTTCAAGTATCCAAAGAGTAAAATTTTTCACAGGCTTGTCTAAATGTTTTTGAGCAATCGTTAAGTTCACATGTTTTTTTTTTTTTTTTCCACTAGTGGAGTCTTGCGTGGTGAGCATGCACACAGACCATGGAGGTGGAGTGCATTACTTTTGCTTTCTTTGAAACAATTTTACCTGCTGATTCCAGGTCTTCTGTAGCTCTCCACAGATAGTCATTGGCTCTTGGCCATATCATCTGATAATGTTTTTCACTCCTGTAGTGAGCACCTGGTTATTGCCAGTTTATGTTGGGATGATGTTCTTTCCATTTCTGGATTATGGTCCCAATACTGGTCACTAGAGCCTCAGTAGTTTAGAAATTATCCTGCAACCAATGCCGTCAGTATGCTTTGCAAAAGCTTGCAACAGTCTTGAGATGGCTCACTGGTTTCACCCATCATGGGATGTTTCTTGTGTGACAGTTTGGTAATGAGACACCTTTTGGGGCCATCAGTTGAACCAGCTGATATTTCTCACTAAGTGGCGGGATTGCTTTCTAATTACAGATAGATTTCAGCTTTCCTTGTTTTTTTTGTATCTCTCTTGCTTCATGTGTTCAATACTTTTTACCCGTGCCATTTTTCATTATTACAAATAACTTCATTTCTGGACAGCTATAGTTTGATGTCTTTGCCTGTGTAGATTGGATGGTTGTTGTTGCGACATTTGGTGAGAAATTCTTGTCAACACCTTTTTGAGCAATACTTTTACATAGATAATTAATGATGTGTTCAATATGTGTATGTGTATGTGTGTGTGTGTGTGTGTGTGTGTGTGTGTGTATAAATTGATTTCATTTATTCCATTCCGCTTTACATGTGAAAAGGGGCATACATATACAAGTACAATATACATGAACAATACAAGGCAGACACAGGTACAGGAGGGGAGAGGACTCTCAGTCTACAAGGGATGGGTGAGGAATACAGTAGGTGAGGAGAGAGGACCCTGCCCATGAGGGCTCACAGTCTACAAGGGATGGGTGAGGAATACAGTAGGTGAGGAGAGAGGATCCTGCCCATGAGGGCTCACAGTCTACAAGGGATCAGTAAGGATACAGTAGGTGAGGAGAGAGGACCCTGCCCACGAGGGCACACAGTCTTCAAAGAATGGGTGAGGATACAGTTGGTGAGGGTAGGGGTGGTCGTGTGGTGGTTGAGCAGGCTGAGGATCACTGCAGGTTGTAGGCTTGTCGGAAGGGGTGGGCCTTCAGTTTCCTTATACAGGTTTCCATGGTAGGTGAGAGTCTGATGTGTTGGGGAAGAGCGTTCCAGACTATAGCGGATGCACGGGAGAAATCTTGTATGCGGTTGTGGGAGGAAGAGATAAACGGACAGGGGAGTAGAGGAGGAGATCTTGTGAGGAACGCAGGTTGCATGAAGGTGAGTACCAGGAGACCATGTTGTGGATGGCTTTGTATGACATAGTTAGGGTTTTGAACCTGGGCCTCTAGACAATAGGAAGCCAGTGAATGGCTTAGCAGAGAGGAGAGAACGGGGAACAGCAGGCTGACAGGTGGATTAGTTGGGCAGCACAGTTTAGGAAAGATTGAAGGGGTGCTAGAGTGCCAGAGGGGAGGCCAGAGAGTAGGAGGTTGCAATTGTCGAGGCGGGAGATGATGAGGGTATGCACGAGTGTTTTTCCAGTTTCTTGGTCAAGGAATGTTTGAATCTGGATAGTATTTTTGAGTTGGAGTCAGCAGGACGGGAAGAGGGCTTGGATATGTGGTGTGAAGGAGAGAGCAGAGTTAAAGGGAACCTGTCAGCTTGTTTATGCCCCCCAATCCCCAGCTATTACTATCTGTAGCTGCAGCTTTATAATACTATTGTAATCATCCCTGTCTGAGCTCAGAGTGTAATGTTAGAGGTGAAAAATAAGCATTTATACACTGACATTTTCTTCTGTAAATATGGCAGTCAGTCTATATCTTGGAGACTGTAGTCTATCTGGCAGGTTAATAGTTACCTTTTCAGCCGAATGTCAGAACATGGTGGGAGACCTGATATGATGTCACAATCATGTGACTATAACAGCCGGAGCTAAGTCCCCATGGCACAATATGAGTTTGCTCGCTTAGCTTCACCCACTATGGTAACATGATCGGGACATCGCACAGGTCCTTTAGGCTACTTTCACACTACGATTTTTGTAAAATCCGATGCTGTCCGATATAAATCGGACAGCATCGGATTCTTCTAATGCCTGGAATCGGATGCCAAATAGGCATCCGATTCCGACAGAAAATAGGATGCCCGCCCTCCTGTCAGATCGCTCCCTGAGAGCTGTCAGTCTCTCCCCCGGTCCTCTTCTTTATCCCCTGTGTCTCCCCTCTTGGCCCCCTGTCCTCTCCTCTTATCGCCCGGTCCTCCCTTCTTGGCCCCCGGTCCTCCCCTCTTATCGCCCGGTCCTGTGTCTCCCCTCTTGGCCCCCGGTCCTTTCCTCTTATCCCCTGTGTCTCCCCTCTTGGCCCCGGTCCTGTGTCTCCCCTCTTGGCCCCCGGTGCTGTGTCTCACCTCTTGGCCCCCGGTCCTCTCATCCCCTGTGTCTCCCCTCTTGGCCCCCGGTCCTCTCATCCCCTGTGTCTCCCCTCTTGGCCCCCGGTCCTCCTATGCGTCCTCCTCCTCTTGTCCTCCTCCTCTTGTCCTCCTCCTCTTGTCCTCCTCTCCTTCTCTCCTTTCTCACCTGTCCACGACTCCTGCACGGTCTCCGGTGCCTTCCTGTTCTGTCTCAGTGCAGCCAGGACCTCTCGTGATGTCACAATCACATGACTGCCTGCTATTGGTTCCTGGCAGTCATGTGATTGTGACATCACGGCAGGTCTTATCAGCACAGACGGCAAGATACCTGGAGACACCGGAGACGCCGGGAGACGACGTGGGCCTCGTGGACAGGTGAGCATAATTTTTTTTTATTTTATTAACCCCTTAATTTACTTTTAGGAGCTATTTTAGTGTCCTGAGCATGCTCAGTACACTAAAATCGGTCCGAGGAGACATCACATGTTTTCTCGGACCCTGCTCCATAGGGCCCCATGCTAAATTGATCGGGTCGGATCGGATGTGCACTAAATGCCATCCGATCTGGTCCGATCCGAATCTGTCAGATTTTATTTTCGGTGCAAAAATCGGAGCAAGCTCCGATTTTTGCACCGATAAAAAAATCGGACAGATTCGGATCGGACCAAATCGGATGGCATTTAGTGCACATCCGATTCGGTCCGATGCCCATAGGCCTGCATGGGGTCCGAAAATCGGTCCGATGCTGTCCGATTTTTATCGGACAGCATCGGAACTGAAAAAATCGTTATGTGAAAGCAGCCTTAGACATGCAAGTTAATAAATAGTGAGTTAACTATTAATCTGCCGGACAGTCTACCTCCTCCAAGCTGTAGACTCATTCACATAAGAAAGTGTAAGTGTATAAATGCTTTTTTTCACATTACACTGTGAGCTCAGACAGGGATGATTAGGACTGGTATTATAAGCTACAGGTCAGACAGTGATAGCTGAGGGGGCATAAACAGTCTGACAGGTTCCTTTAAGGATCACCACGAGGCACCGAGCATGCGGGACTGGGGGAGTTGACAGATAGACTTTATGGATAGGCTGTTGCGAGGTAGAGTAAGATGATGATAATAATAATAATAATTTTTATTTATGTAGCGCCAACATATTATGCAGCACTTTACAATTCGGAGGGGACATGTGCAGACAATGAGACAATACAGAGTAACAAAAATGAAAAAAAACATGAGGAGTGAGGTCCCTGCTCGCAAGAGCTCACAATCTAGAGGAAATAGGGGAGGCACAAAAGGTAACAGTAACAAATGATGTCATACATGGTCCAGCCATCGATATAAGGCTACCTTCACATTACGATTTTGAAGGGAGCCGATGCTGTCCGAAAAATTCGGACAGCATCGGCTCCCTTCTGATGCCTGGAATCGGATGCCAAATAGGCATCCGATTCCGGCATTAAATCGTAGCCTCCGGGCTGAAAAAAAGAAAAAAAAAAAAGTTTATGCTCACCTCCCCCGAGCCCCCGCCGTCTCCTGCCGTCTTCCTGGAGGTTCCCGGTGGCTCCCGCAGGCTCCCGATGGCTGCAGAGGTCTTCTTCTGCTGTACACAGGACCTGCGGTGATGTCACAGTCATGTGACCGCGGGTTACCATAGTGTAACCTGGTGTCACGTGACTGTGACATCACCGCAGGTCCTGAACTGCAGAAGAAGACCTCTGCAGCCACCAGGAGCCTGCGGGAGCCACCGGGAACCTCCAGGGAGACGGCGGGGGCTCGGGGGGAGGTGAGCATTAACTTTTTTTTTTAACCCCTGCGCTCCCAGTTGAGCATTTTTACTGTACTGAGCATGCTCAGTACAGTAAAATCGGGTCCGAGGAGACATCAGATGTTTCCTCGGACCCTTCTCCATAGGGCCCCATGTTATAGGGATCGGGTCAGATCGGATGTGCACTAAATGCCATCCGATTTGGTCCGATCCGATTCTGTCAGATTTTTTTTCCGTAGTGTGAAACCAGCCTAATAATTAGGGGATTCATGTAACGTTGCATGAATCGGTCATCAGTCAAGATCTGTACAAGTATGGATAAAGTGCTATATTATGCATGAGGGACAGACAGTCTGCAGGTGCAGACAGATGATACGAGGGGGCAGATTTGGAAAAGGGAAGATAGGAATAGTTAGGGCCACGTCACACACACAGATATCTGTGCAGAGATTGTTCGCAGATCTCTGGTGGCAGTGAAATCATGGACACATTGTTCCATTTTGTGGCCGTGTACAAATGTAACAATGTGTCCATGATTTCACTGCAACCAGAGATCTGCGAACAATGTCTGCACAGATATCTGTGTGTGTGATGTGGCCCTTAGACAAGTGAGGTGAGGTGATAAAAACACATCTCTTTAGATTGGCCTAAGGCTCGCTTAAATCTATCGGTATTGGGAATTAATTGAATTGTTTTCGGTATTCCATTCCAGAGAATTGGTGCAGCTCGTGAGAAGCCCTGGAGACGGGAATGGGAGGTTCGGATTGTAGATGATGTCAGTCGTAGGTCTCTTGCGGAGCGGAGGACACATGTAGGGCGATAGACTGAGATGAGGGAGGAGATGTAGGGCGGTGCAGAACTGTGGAGGGCTTTGTGGTGAGAGTGATAATTTTATATTGTACTCTATAGCGGATTGGCAACCAGTGCAATGACTGCCCCAGGATAGAGGCATCGGTGAAGCGGTTGGAGAGAAATATGATCCTGGCTGCTGCGTTGAGGATGGATTGGAGAGAGCTTAGTAAGAGGGAGGCCGATTAATAGAGAATTGCAGTAATCCAGGCGAGAATGAATAAGGGCAACGGTTAGTTTTTGCAGAGTCAACAGTAAGAAAAGGTCGACTTCTAGAGATGTTTTTGAGGTGTAGGTGGCATGAGCGAGCGAGAGACTGGCTGTGGGGAGTAAAGGAGAGATTTGGGTAAAATATAACCCCAAGACAGCGGGCGTGCTGTTGAGGAGTAACGGTAGAACCACATATAGAAATGGCAATAGTAGGTTTCGGAAGATTAGGAGAGGGAGGAAACACGAGAAGTT
Organism: Allobates femoralis; assembly: GCA_033576535.1. NCBI lineage: Eukaryota > Metazoa > Chordata > Amphibia > Anura > Aromobatidae > Allobates > Allobates femoralis. Next base: position 350,542,350 of record JARQOC010000006.1, on the reverse strand, counting down.
CAGTTTTTGACAGATTCAATTTAAGGTAGAGAGAGGACATGATGTTAGAGACAGCAGACAGACAATCATTGGTATTTTGTAGTAATGTGGAGGGGATGTCAGGAGAAGAGGTGTATAACTGGGTGTCGTCAGCATAGAGATGGTACTGAAAGCCAAATCTACTGATGGTTTGTCCAATGGGGGCAGTGTATAGAGAGAAGAGAAGGGGACCTAGGACTGTACCCTGAGGAACCCCAACCAGGAGAGGAAGAGGAGCCGGCAAAAGATACAAATAAGGAGCTGTCATAGAGGTACGAGGAGAACCAGGAGAGAGCGGTCTCCTTAGCCCCAATAGAGCAGAGCATAGAGAGAAGGAGCTGGTGATCCACAGTATCGAATGCAGCGGAGAGATCCAGGAGGATCAACAGGGAGTAGTGACCATTAGATTTAGCTGTTAGTAGATCATTAGAGACTTTAGTGAGGGCCGTTTCAGTAGATTGTGAGGAGCGGAAGCCAGATTGTAGAGGGTCAAGAAGAGAATTGTCAGAGAGATAGCGGATCACATGGGAGTGGACCAAGCGTTCCAGGAGTTTAGAGATGAAGGGGAGATTAGAGACACTGATCTGTAGTTAGCAGCCGAGTTCTGTTCAAGGGAAGGTTTTATTAATAATGGATGTATGCTGGCATGTTTGAAGGAGGAGGGGAAAACACCAGATGAGAGGGAAAGATTAAATATTTTAGTTAGGTGAGATGTGACAGCTGGGGAAATAGATGGAAGGAGATGTGAGGGAATAGGGTCACTGGTGCAGGTAGTAGGGCGAGGAAATGCAAGAAACCGGGTGACTTCTTCCTCTGTGACCGGATCAAAGACCGAAAGTGAGTTGGATGAAGTGCAGGAGGGAGGAGAAAGCATGATGTTCTGAGGCTGTGAGGAGATTTCCTGTCGTATGCTGTCAATTTTGTCCTTAAAATATTTGGCCAGATCGTCAGCGCTGAGGCTGGTGGTTGGGGCCTGTACTCTTGGACTGAGGAGAGAATGGAACGTGTCAAAGAGTTGTTTAGGATTGTTGGCTACTGAAGTGATGAGTGTTGACGTAAGCTTGTTTGGAGAGGTGAAGGGCGGTGTTGAATGTTTTTAGCATAAACTTATAATGGATGATGGAGGAAAGATGATGAATTCTGTTTTGTCCATGTTCAGTTTTAGAAATCGGGCAGAAAAATAGGAGGAAATGTGTGTATAATATATTCTAATGTGTGTGATTATATCATGTGTTCTGTGCTGAGCATTAGGCGGCAGTTCTCTAACTTCATTAGGGGCAGGAGTCCATGAATAATTAGTGACAGATACAATGATACCGCCGTTAGGACGCTCAGGTCTATCGCATTAGTTTCTTTTTTCAGGGTTGTAAATGATTGCAGAATTGATCTCTGTAGTGTTAACGTCCACTGCATTCAGGGCAAAGTATACTTACCCTGCAGATGGTGCTCTTTGTGGCTTCTATACATCTGAGATAACACTTATATTAGGAAGAATTTATAAGAAATGACTCCATTTTGAAGTAAGACATGACACAAGCCGTGCATTGACGCATAATCATTCATACAGGGAGGTTTTAGTCATTTCTTTGCTTCTTTTTTTCTGCGGTTACTGATATCTTTCTAAGATTTCAAAAAAGGAAGTCAGTCTGAGGCTGGATCAGACCAGGGCTTTTTGTTACATATCCTTGATGCTTTGATGATATTTTTATACCCATTCAACAGGCTGTTATTGGGTCATTGCCTTTCAATATAGACAATATTGGGTAATGTGTCTGATTTACTGAGTGCTCTTCGTCTTTGTGCCAAAGTACATACAAATTTGCCACGTTTACCAAATGCACCTTTTTTCTTTAGTGACCCCTTTTTACTTGCGCCTTTGGCCCCTTTCACATCAGCTTTTTGCTGATGTTTGTGGCCGATCCGGCAGGTGGCGCCACATCTACCTGATCTACTGCCTAACGGCCCGGATCCGGCAAGCCCCATGTATTATAACCTACAAATAGGACTTGAACGTGCAAATGGATCAACTAGAACAAAAACCTAAAAAATCCCACTATCAAAGTCCATACTCTCCCTAATCAGGAGGCACAAAGCGGCGGGTTAAAAATATCCAAACATATATCATATGCAAATAAGTTTATTCAAAAATTCATATAAATACACCCAAGTGATAAGCATGAGACTGAACGAAGGTGGTGGACCACCCCTGAAGGAACAAAAAGGAGACAAAACTGAGGGAGTATCACAGAACACTGCTGCAGTTACCATAGAGCAGATCAAGAGTTTTAAGGGGGACCTTTTCCACAGGGTTAGTTAGTCTAAAGGAAGGGGTACATATTATACCAAAGTATAGAACACCAAGAACAGTGTTCCTTAAAGAATTGTATCTGAAGGTTCTTTGTACAGAACTCTTATTGTTTTTATAATTATGCTACACCCTTCCTACCTCTGTTTATTGTACCCCAGATGGATAGCTATTACTCCTAGTGTGAACCCCAAAGCATCTTAGGGAAAACATTTCCTCCTATATCATTCAAGGTATTAAAACAGCCATCAACTTTGGCAAGAGAATGGAAGGTACAGTAAATGAATCATATCATACTTTGTGACATTATGGCTATTTTGGGGGAACACAGCCTGTCTGATCCGTCCCTCAGACCTCACCCTCGACGTACGTTTCACCATGCAAGATGGCTTCGTCAGGAGGCGTGGTCTTGGTAGATAAAATGCTCCTTATATATGTCCCTTAATAGGTAAATATGTAATTGAATTGGCCGCCGCTGTGTGCAGCGTTCACCCCGCATGATGCGAATAGACTGTGACACAGAACCGGAAGTGACGACACGGAGGAACAACGTCATCTGAGCAGTCACCCCGGCAACACTAGGCAGTGTCCCGCGCCACAGCCCCCACAGCTCATGCCCGGGGAACGCTGCAGGCGTCTCTATGCACAATCTTACCCATTTCACCTATTTAACCTCTGAATGCCCCACTCTTAACTGGTCCTCCTCACTTACAAAGTGGAGCACACTCAAAACAGGGAGCGTTGCCACTTCTTAATAGTATCAGATATTCCTAGACCCATACAGACACTATAATATCATAATTCCAAGTTCTGATGAGATCAACTCAGTCTCATAACAGAGTGTACTTGGTGAAAAAAGTTATGCAGGTATATATATTAAGGAGCTTTATGCATCACGCTCCAATATCGAACTTGGATTCCATATCATGGTCACTTCCAGGTTCAGATGCATCTAGAAGAGGGTCATCAGGCCAGTAGTCCCCAGTATCCATCATAATGGCTCCTTGCTATAGGGCATGAGGGCCTTTATCATCATCAGAACAGAGAGCATAATAGAGAAAGATGCATGTAGCACATGTGCCTCAAAACCTAATGGACATAGACAAGAAGAAATTAAAAACTAAAACCAGAATAAAATAGTGAACCGTAACCCACTAAAAACAGTCAACAACTAAAATTGTCTCACAAAAACACCTTGAAGCTGACCGCTTCATTCAGACCAAATGGAGCCACTATATTTAACAGAGTGATCCACTTGGTCTCTTTTTGCATAAGAAATCTCCTCACATCCCCCCCTCGAGAGCCTAGATAAACATGGTCAATCCCTTTGAAGATTAGGCCACTAGGGTTACATACATGCTTAGCCAAAAAATGTTTAGGAATAGTTTTCAGTTTCTCAATTTTATCTTCCTCAGTCACAGTGGCGGCGCCTCTGATGTCCCTAATATGCTCCTGCACACGAACCTTGAAGGCTCTAGTGGTCATCCTTACGTAGACCATACCACATGGACACGTGGCGTGGTACACCACCTCTTCCATGTTACATGTGATATGGTGAACAATCTTATATGTATTTCCTCCACCTGAGTCATGGAATTCCGACATCCTAGGTATGAACTTGCATACAAAACAGTCACCACACGGATATGATCCCTAGGAAGGACCCCTGCTGTTAAAAAGGAACTTGCTCTGGGGTGGTACATAGTGACTTGTTGTAAGGAGGTCTTTTAGGTTACGGGAACGTCGCCATGTGATCGAGGGACTCTGAGAGAGACCGTGAAAGGTCCCTGTCTGAAAATAAAACTCTCCAATGTTTGGCAAAGGAGTCCCTAATGGATCTCCATTTGGAATTGAATGTGGTAATAAATCTTATGGTGTTATGTTCTTGTGAGTCTTTTGAAATCTCTCTTGGGGCCAGGAGAGTTTGTCTCTCCTGCTGGAAGGCACGTTGATGCCCCCTATATATGTCCTCAGTCGGATAGCCCCTCCTCCTAAAATTCTCCTTTAGGACTTTAGCCTGTCCCAGGAAGATGGTATCCGTAGAGCAGATCCTATGAGCCCTCAGAAATTGACCGTAGGGAATTGATTTTTTTCAGAGGCAAAGGATGTGTTGATGAGAAATGGAGGAGAGAATTCGTGGAAGTACTTTTTCTAAAGATGTCAGTCCTTAGATGGCCCTCCTGAAGATCTGACTATTGCCAGATCTAGAAAGTCCATACTTGTTTTACTGTGTTTCCATGTTAACTTGATATTCAAGTTGTTATTATTGAGATGATGCAGAAATTCCTCCAGCTGTGACGTGGAACCTTGCCAAATAAACAGGATATCATCGATATACCTTATTCACAAGACAACCCTCTCATGGCCAGGGGTCTCAAGGACCGTATCCCTCTCCCACAGCCTCAGAAACAGATTTGCATAAGAGGGCACACAGGCCGCCCCCATTGCTGTTCCCTGGAGCTGTAGGTACGTCCGGTCCTTGAAGAGAAAGAAATTATGACAAAGCAGAAATCTCAATTGATCTATAATAAATTTCCTGAGTGCTCCACACAAATTTGTCATGCCCAGAAAAAATTCTGCCGCTCTAACCCCCTGGTCATGGCGGATTGAGGTATATAGTGATTCCATGTCACAGCTCACTAGCATCATATCATCTTCCAGAATTGTCACATTCAATCTCCTCAGCACATCAGTTGAGTCCTGTACAAAAGAAGGTAGATTCTTGACACATGGCTTAAGGTAGTGGTCCACAAACTGGCAGATAGGTTCACACCTTGGGCAGGAGAAAAAAAAAGTTGCAACGGCCGGATGTTCCGGGAGCAAAGAGTCCCTCATTTTTGGTGTAATTGCTTGAACCACTGCCCCATCATCAAGGAGAGAACGGAGGGCCTCCTTATAGGACATTAGGGGACTATGGGGGAGTCTTTTATAGCAACCAGAGGTCAACTGTCTTAAGACTTCCCTTTCGTACATCTGCACAGGCCACAAAACCACATTCCCGCCCTTATCAGCTGGCTTAATCACAACATCCTACAAATGTTTTAGAGATATAAGGGCCTGTCTTTGTTTGTATGTAAGATTCTGTTCCCAAGAAAGAGTTTGTGCCCTTTCAAGATCTTGTTTAACCAGATGTAAAAATATGCTGATTTGAGGGCAGCCAGACAAAGACGGGAGCCTTCAGCGGTGGTGCAGACGCATGGGAACAGGTGTATTTATGCCTCTGTTGCTCTCCACTAAGAGGGAATCTAATTCACCTGAAAAGAATCAGGTACAGGTGTTGACCCAAACTTTTTTTGTATATCAATTTGTGAGCGAAGCGTTCCAAATCCTTCACGAATGTGAAATGATCAAATGTCTCCATAGGCGCAAAGGATGGACCACATGACTATATAAAAATCTTGGATTCTGTGAGTACATGCTCAGACAGGTCAATTACCTTCAGTTCCTCTTTCTTGGGAATCTTCTCCTAATATTGTATCTTTGTGGGAACTTCTGCCCTTGGTTTTAGGGTTGTTGACCAACGGAATCGACTTCTGGTGGCTCCTGGGAGGGATGGTGTTTTCTGTCAGGTGCTGCACTATCTAGACAGAAGCTGGCCATCTTCATGACACCATTGACCTGCCGGTTAGTAGTGTTATCAGATACGACAGTTTTCTTTTTAATGAACAGATTTTCTTTCTTGTGGTTGCTGCAAAGCCTTTCTGCAGAATTTACATTACATTAGGCCATGACCGCTACCAGAGAGACTAAATCATAAGGAAGTGGTGTCTGAATAACGGTTGTATTGTTTCCTGGGGTGGTGACATTTGTCAGGTGCTGTTTGTTCTTTTGAGGAAGTCAGGAGTCTAGTAAATTATACCTATTTCCTTGAGGACAAATGTTCTTTTGAGATGTGGAACTTTCCGAGCCCTCAGCAGAAATGCTGCATGTACATACAGCCGCCACATCTGCTCCATCTGCCGCGTAATGGCCAACTTGCGTCACCGATCCAGCAAGCCCCATTCAGTCTCTATGGGAGTTGCGGTCGGGTGCGGCAATTTCGATTTTTCCAGATTCTACAAAAAAAACGCTGCTAGTCGTGCTGCATCCGGCAAAACCGCCCAAGTCCCATAGAGACTGAATGGGGTTTGCCGAATCGGTGACGCAAGTTGGTCGTTGCTATATCTGCTGGATCTGCCGTGAATTACAGTAATCGCAGATGTGAAATCAGTCTTACACAGGTGTCTCCGTGGTTAGTTTTCCCTGTGGCTGAAAGTAGCAGTATACAGGCCTTGACTCATCCTTTCTGAACAGGGTTCTGGAGTCAGTAAGCCAAACGTCCAACTCCACCACAATGGACACCAACTCTACAACCCTGGCTGTGTGTGAAGTCAGTAAACCAAACCTCTGACTCCTCCAAAATGGACTCCAACTCCACAGGCTGGTTTCTGAACTATATACGAAGTGTACGAAACGAAGAAGAAAGGTCATTGGAGTCATGGCTCAGGCACACCACTACATTGTCCCAATCGCTCATACCAAATCCTTAAAGAAAAATGGCTCTTCCATGCAAGTTGTATTGGGGAAATGTTACCACGTTGAGGTATCACCCAATCATACAGCGTAAGGCTGCATAGTATTGAACCATAGCGACTTAGATACTGCTTTATAGGCAAGAATTAAATATCTTTTTCAGAAAAGTGAAGCAGGCAGGTGATCTAAAGCTTTCATACACCATAGATAGCCATCAAGTATTCCTTTGACCTCCACCCCTCTACCTGTCCACATGCACCACCAACATGGCCAAGCATGTATGTGTTCACAATGATGGAGGGATTAAAGGTTGCTGTGTAAAGAGGGAATGATTTTGATGGCGGCATCCATGAGAACAAAGGATCGGGCATATTGAAATCCGGCTTGCCTGATCCTTATACTCCAAGTCAGGGTAGCCTCATACACATGAGATGTTCCACAGATCCTGCTAAACTCTGCAGGTTTGACCAATATTCATCAAGCACGGTATGTCTGGGGGCCTTAGGCCTTTGTTTTACAGTTGAAATAATCTGACAAAGGATTGCTGTATTCTTGCGGCACAAGTTAGTCCGATAAGGGTTTTCCGTTTGTCAGCTGCTTCCCATGTGATCTTTCCATCCACCAGGAGGTTTCTCGCTTTGTTCCTTTTGGTTAGTCACATTGTTCTCAAGTGATCTGTAAAGAATTTTTCAGCAGAAACTTTCCTATTCTAATCCCAACAGGCTGAACGATTAGTTGTTTGTAGTATTCCTATTATAGTACTGTAACTCTTCTCACTGAGGCACCTTCTGGGCAATGTATTAACATTAGTCTAATATACATGGCATGTGTACAGGACTATATTGTGGCACCCATAGAAGTGTGTGGCCCTACTCTCAGTGTAACTCTACTTTCTATATGGAGGTGTATACTGGGTCTAGATAAAGTATTCACTCCACATTAACTTTTCCACATTACACTCCCAAACTTACACTAAATATATTTTATGGTATACCAACACAAAGTAGCAAGTATTTGTGAAGTGGAAAGTTCTCTAAATATTTTTAAAAATATAAATATGAAAATTGTGACATGCATTTGTATTCAGGTACAGCGTCCCCCCGAGTAAATTCTTTATAGGACCCAAGGTTGTGCAGTAGGTAACCCAAACATCCGACTCCGATTATTAACTCCACCTCCATCAAAAGGGAATCCAACTCTGGCTTATTAACTTCACACCCATGGTTGTGGAGTCTAACATCCTACTCCAACCCCTCAATTTCCCTGAATCCAAAATGGAAACCGACTCTAACTCCATCTAAAGGGACACTGACTCTGGCTTACTCACTTCATACCCACGGCTGTGAAGTCAGAGTCTGAGTCCATTTGGATGGAGTTGGAGTCTGCTTCAGGGAAATTGAGTCATAATCGGAGACAGATGTTTGGCTTACTGACTCCACACCCATGGTTGGGGAGTCAAACTTCCGACTCCGGACCCTCAATTTTCCTGAATCCAACTCCATCCAAAATGAACATTGACTCCACGACTCTGACTTCACAGCCCTGATGGGACCACCTCCCAAGTATTGCACAACAAATTGTATTGTTCACTTTATCCTATTTTTCTTTTTAAAATTAAAAAATGTGGGGGCCAAAGCAACATTTTAGTGGAAAAACTGGTAATTTTCATTTTCTCAGCCTGATATTACACATTTTTATCAATTGCCTAAGGGTTAAAAATGCTCACTAATTCCCTAGATGAATTCCCCAAGAGGTGCAGTTTCCAAGATGGGGTCACTTGTGGGGGTTCCTGCTGTTCTGGCATGTTAGAGGACATGTCAAGGTGCATTGTCTGCTATTACCCTTGTAGGGCTGAAGCATGGAAATGTTTTATTTTTTATTTTTCTGGGCTTGATGTTCTATAATTCTGTGCAGCACATGGGGTTTCAGGTGCTCACCACATATCTAGATACATTCCTTGAGGGGTCTAGTTTCCAAAATGTGGTCACTTCAGGGGGTTTCTGCTGTTTGGCAATTCAGAGGCTCTTCATATATGACAAGGTGTACGCAATCTATTCTAGAGGATTTTGTGGTTCAAAAGTCAAATAGCGCCCCTTCCCTTCCGATCCCTGCCGTGCGCCCAAGTAGTAGTTTTCCACAACAGGTATCGGAGCACTCGGGGGGGAAATTGCACAATAAATGGCATGGTGCATTGTCTCCTGTTACCCTTGTGGAAATATTTAACTTTCGGGCTAAAGCAACAAATTTATGTGAAAAGTAATTTTTTTTTTTCACATTGATTTAATTGCTGTGAAGCACCTGAAGGGTTAATAAACTTCTTGAATTTGGTGCTCAACACTTAAGCCCCCGTCACACGGGGCGACATAGGGGCGTGGCCTATCGGTGGTGACATCGCCCCTACGTCGCCTCTTGTAAAGGGGCAATGTAGGCGCCGCGGGATAGTTACCTGGTTTCAGAGCAGTGCTCTGAAACCGGGTGACCGATCTGGGGCAATGTGCACACATCACCCCATGTAACCGTCCGCCGGCGACCTGTCAGGTGATGGGAGCCATAGGCTCCCATTGTCCTGCATCGCCGCTGGGGTTTCCAGACACCCCGGCAGTGATGCTGCCTGACTGATAGCCAGCGCGGGGCTGGTGGTGTTGCCCCGTGTAAACAAGGGACGGCGACGCTGGCGGGGCGCCAAAAACGTGCGCGCACCCGCCAGTCGCCGCCGACATCCCCAGCCCTGTCGCCTGGTGTGACGGGGCCTTTAGAGGGGTGCAGTGTTAAAAATGGTGTCACATATGGGTATTTTATGTCACATTACATTTAAAAAAAATTCTGCTGATGTAAAGTAGATATGTGGTAAAAGTTACTTATTAAAGGGAATCTGTCAGCAGGTTTTTGCTACCTAATCTGAGAGCAGCATGATGTAGACAGAGACCCTGAATCCAGTGATTTATCACTTATATTACTGGGTGCAGCCATTTTTCCACAATCAAAGTTTTTAGTTTTAGCAATGTATCAGGGCTGAGAAAGCTGCCCCCACACACACGCCTGCAGAATGAGAAGCTGGCCGCCTGCCCCGCCTCCTGTGGTGATGTGACCGCCTTTCCCCGCCCTGCTCCGTGGATAACATGGAGCAGAGCGGGGATAAGCAGTGATGTCACGGCAGGAGGAGGGGCAAGCGGCCAGCTTCTCATGCTGCAGGCACAGGAGAGGGGACCATGAGTGACAGGAGGGAGGATAAGACATACAGGAGGCGTGAAATTGCCCTGTGAAGAGAAGTGGCTCCAGCCACTACACCCCACCTCTCTGGCTCCACATTGTAAGTTTTTACATTCAGTTATCTCTGGGTACAGGGGGGCTAGAGACATGGGGGACCCCTTGCCTGAATGCAGCAGACATGCTGCATTCAGTGCTGCAATTAGATCAGCAGGTATGGGGGGTGACAAGTCCTCTTTAATAATACAGATTTACTTTTAATACCATTTTTTTATGTCTTTGCAAACTTAAAGGGAATCTGTCGCCTGTTTTTGCTACTTTATCTATCTTTTTCCAGTGATGTGTTACTTGGTTTACTGGTTGTAGCAATCAGAGTCCTTAGATGTAGCAGAGCTCAGAAAGCTAACCCCACCTACATGACAGCTCTCATGTTTTCAGAGGCAGGAGCATAATCTGACAACTGCTCATGTGTATTGCAGTCCTGGCAGTGATAATCTCCTGGTAATAAAATCTTCGTTTTACGGGAACAGCACACAGCCTAATAAGTGACACATCTCTCAGTTTAGTGTTTTAACCCCTATAGCATGCTCTCCTCAGATTAAATCATAAAAACCTGCGTACAGATTCCCTTTAAGGCTAATTTAGCTGTTCTTGCAAATCAGTCTGATGTTGGACCACAGTGCATGGACTAGCTGCGGGTCTCCCAACCAAAGTACGACGGCTTCATATATTTCTATGAGGCTGTGATGTTTGTGTCGTGTGAGATGCGACCAGTCCGTGCATTGAGGCTCACGATCAGACCAATTTGCACAGACGTCCCCATGAGCCCTTACACTGTTTTTATTTCAGTGATGAGCATTGGCAAGGCTTCATGGATATCGTATTCAGTTGGGGTCCCGCATGCAGAGAAGGTGATATTTCATGTTATGCCAGCAGTGTAGTATTCCATTACCACTGTAAGCAGATGTTTGCATAAATCAGTGTTAGAATCGGCAGGGAATCATTTACACTATAAAGCGTTACCCTTGTTTGTGAAGTACAGACAAAATCTGTTTAAGGGGTCTTCAGATATCTTATTACATTTTACTTGATACTGCCTTTCTTCAGATGTTCCTTAAGCCCCCGTCACACATAATGAGATCGGTAGCGACATCGTTGTAACATCTCAGGTTTTGTGACGTAACAGCGATCTCGCTAACGATCTCGCTATGTGTGACACTTAGCAGCGATCAGGCCCCTGCTGTGAGATCGCTGATCGTTACAAAGTGCTCTGGGTCATTTTTTGATCGTTGCGCTCCCACTGGTCAGCACGCATCGCTGCGTGTGACAGCGAGAGACCAACGATCAGCGACCTCACAGGCTGGTGACCTCACAGGCTGCTGTATAAACTGTCATGTAATTATGCACTCCCTCTCAGCGCACGCTGCCTAGATACCCACTGTTTATCATAGTTACCAGTGTCCTCCCGCTTCCAGCGATGTGGAGGTGGCTCCCTGGTCGCGGGGGAGATCTGCCTGTTTGACAGCTCCCCAGCGACCAGGTAACGACGCATTAACGATCCCTACAGGATCGTTATCGTTGTCGAGATTGCTGTTGCGTCGTTGTGTGTGTGTGGGAGCTTTACAGAACTGTAGATACCTGCTGGTCTTTTCTTTAGCTCATAGATTGGATCTTGAATATGGACTTCCCATTATTTTCAGAATTCTCTCTGTATTCTGAGTTCTGCTAGATCTGCAGGAGAAAACAATGATGTTATTAAAAAAAACAAAACACAACATGCAGGCCAACAAGTGACATATCGCTGGAATCAGGGACTAAGCCTTGGCACCATGCTGCTCTTATTAAATGGCATAAATCTGCTAATAGATTCCCTTTATAAAGGGAATCTATCCCTTTATAAGATTTCCCATGAATCCAACATTTAGTTTTTTTTCTCTCATTAGGATATATGGATATTAGAGAGCAGATCACTCCAAACAAGTACCACTTGATGAGCCAGACCTCAGAGGTGCTGGGTTCTTCATCTGGTGCAGAACCAAGCCATTCATTTGACATTTGCTTTGGAAATGTACTACTTCTCTTGCTGAAAGCCAGTGATTGCCAGGAGTATGATAAGGGGGCGATTAAAGGGACATTGTCAGGTCATTTTTCAGTATGATACTAATATTACCCTTGAATAGGGCCTGGGCAGACCTTTTAAAAGCATTTAAAATCATTATTGTACCATTTGTAGTTTCCATGTTATCAGCATTGTCAGACCCTGTATTAGTCCTCTCCATTATAAGCAAACAGGAATAGTCCGGCTGCTGTATAAGCTGTCATGTAATTGTGCACTCCCTCTCAGCAGCTCTTTCCTCCCTCCTCCCTTTCCTCTTAGACAGTGCAGTGTCAGGTTTCAGTAGCTTCTGTTCTGTTGAGGACACTATGGAAGGAGAGCTCTACCGTATTACAGATCTGATTTATGTAGACTCCATTTGTTTCTCTAAGCAGTAATCCCTGCTGTGACAGTTTCTGTGTTGTATTTCACCTCGTGTGAAGCTGCAAACACAGAGTAGAGAGGAGAATACAGCCCCCCCCACACACTGATGTCCTGTGCAGTGATGTGGTGTGAATATGTGACATGCACAATCATCCTATGGGGAGGAGACAGCAGAGAACTAAGTGGATCATTCACTGTGAGTGACATATAGAATGAATCTCTTTATTTGAAGTTCACAGAAGATAGGAGGGGAATATAAATAAAAGAAATGCATCAATAGAGAGAGTTTAGAGTGAGGAATTATACAATGATAGCAGTTATATGTGTATTTTTGACCTGACAGATTTCCTTTAAGCTGGTCGCCTTAGCGGCTTGTACTCCAGGAGCCAACCTCTTAAAGGAACCTGTCATGACATTTTCTGATATTAAACTGCCCCAATGTGTTTTAAATGATGCAATGTGCAGCACTAACCTGTTTTTTTTATTTTTTTATTTTAACAAAAGTCCACATATTTAGTTTAAGGGTGCGTTCACACACTGCGTATTTGCTGCATATTTGCTGCATATTTTTACGCGAGTTCTCTTGCAGATTTTGTAGCCAAAACCAAGAGTGGCTGATTAAATACAGAACTGGAGCACTTTTTTCTATAAGACTTTTCATCTAATTATTCCACTCCTGGCTTTGGCTACAAAAACTGCAACAGCACTCGTGTAAAAATACACAGCAAATACGCAGTGTGTGAACGCACCCTTAAAAAGACTTTATATGCTGAGGTGGCTGCACACATACCGGTCTTCAGTCAAAAGGGTGGCACTTTTTTGCCACTCAAGTTCATTCATGATTTTATTTGAATTACGTCACACCCCCTGCATTGTAATATATTGCTTTCTCTGCAGGTATTCAGTAGATAACGATTGGCTTAAGGACCTGTAATGATGTCACAAACATGTGACTGTAATGGCCTCCGGAGCTAAGCAGGCCTGAAGTAAAGGACATGTGGGGCCTAGCTCCGCCCATTACAGTCACATGGTCATGACATCACTACAGGTCCTTAAAGTGTAAATGTCATTTCATTGAAAAAAAAGAAAAAAAACTGCACTGGTTGTTAATGATGGGTCACATAGCAGCTCCGATAATGCTGTTTTGTGCCATATGACGTATTTTCTCAACTTTTTATGTGCTTTTAAAAACAGCATTTTAGTACTGTGCAGTTGTAGCCAGCAGGTGATAGGGAGCCGTGCAATGTGATAGCAGAGAAAGGGCAAGAGAGATCCTGAGCCAGATGACAGACCAGAGAAGCTTGTGCCTAGGAAAGGGCACAGGAGTTTGCACTGATCCTGACATTGTGACATTGCTCAGCACTGTGCTGTAGCCTGAGATAATCTGATACATTGTCCCCTCATCAGCTGCAGTCAGGAGCTCACACACAGTGTAGGCCCGGGCATTCTCACTGACATATGTCTGCTTCACACACAGTCTAGTGGGGACATCTTATGGAAGGTTTATGAATGGTTTTCTACCAGATTTCACTTATAATGTATATTTGAAAGTTTATTAAAATCTCTTGCTCTACAATGTTATTGAATAAAAATATATACACTTTAAGCCAATTCTGCTATACTGTGTACCTGCAGAGAAAGCAATATATTACAATGCAAGGGGCGTGATGTAATTAAAATAATATTATAAGTGAATTTGAGTCACAGGAAAAGTGCCTCCCCTATGACTGAAGCCAGGTATGTGTGCAGTCACCTCAGTATATAAAGTCTCTTAAGATATATATGTGGGTTTTGTTTTTAGAAAGCCGTGTTAGTGATGCACATTACATCATTAAAACACATTGGAGGAGGTTTAAGATCACAAAACCACATGACAGGTTCCCTTTACGCAAGCTTCCAGAACGTAACATTTTACCTTCAGCTGTGTCTCCTCCATTACAGGGGATCCATTCAGGATTTTAGTTTTGGCGTCGCTTCATAACAGTTTCTTGTGATGTTAACACTGTCTTTTTGCATATACTATGTATAGTTAATTTTACTTTTTCCCATTTTTCTTCTTTTGTTTTTTTAGAATAAGTAACATTCAGATCCACAAAGATGGGGGAGCTTTTCCGCAGTGAAGAGATGACATTGGCACAGCTGTTCCTCCAATCTGAAGCTGCGTACTGCTGTGTCAGTGAGCTGGGAGAGCTGGGGAAAGTGCAGTTCCGTGACGTAAGTACAACATTTACCAGCGAACAAAAAGTTATGGGACATTGTGGTTTGCATTTTTACAACAGCACTTCAATAAGTTTTCTTACATTCTTAAATGGGTAATGGTCTAGGTAATCGGCTACTTCTGCATTGTATCAGAGGTGGCCGGTCTTCTAGACAGCTAATCCACAGTTGCACAATCTTTGCTCTAGAGTTTGTAAGCGCTGCTCTGCTGCTGGCTGATCACCGGACATAGCCGGCTTCAGTGTCCTTGCACTCCTCCAAGTCTGTAGAGGCAAAGTGGCCTTCAGTTGTAGCATCAGAAAGTGCACAGTGAGGATAAGCCTGGCAGACATCTTACTGCTTGGAAATGTCAAATCAATCAGGAGTACACCGACCCCCAGGAAATGTCCGGGGAGCGATGTGCTCCTGAAGAAGAAACGTGGGGCAAACCCTTTAATTGGAGTCCTGTGTATTGTACCTTTCTTTCTATACAGTTACTACACTCAAAATCTGATCATTCATGTATGACTGACATTAAGAATAAATGTTTTACTTTTCAAAGTGAGAACCGAGTGGTTACTACATGGCTCGCAAAACATAAAGCTGCTTTATTTGGCCTTGAAATGAACCAGATAGTTAAACCTTCCCCTGGATAATAGATTAGCAGCAGAGTTCAAAGAGTTACAAGGATTTTCATTGGCATCGTCTTAAAGGTGTACTCCCAGAATCTCATGTGATCACCGTGGGGTATGCAATCCTCTGCGATTCATTGTGGGTTTTACCACTTGGGCCCCCTACTGAATTTATAGAAAGGGGTTCTGGATCCTGAACACTTGGTTATTCAAAACTCCCTTCAGAATGAGGTGGGGGGCAGAGGGATTCATGGTCATCCTCCACGACATTCATTTTTTATGGGACTGCTTGAGAAAGCCAAGTAACAATGGGTTCATGTTACCTTTTGTGCTGTCCATTTAATGGATCCAACTGACAGCAGCCCAAACACAATGTAATTGATGCATTAACGCATCCATAGAGTTCCATACAACTAACGCATGTCAAAATAGGCATGTGTGTGCAAGTATGCGTTTGTTTTAACGGACAAGAAAACATTGTATGCAGCCTTTTTCAGTCCGCTAGACACCAAACTCAATATAATGCAATGCTACAGATTTGTGCAAATCTGCAGTATTGTGTTATGTAGCGTTTGCAATACAAGTATAGGATAAAAAGAGATAGGATACATGGAAATATAGATGGTAGAAAAGCATTACCAGTCCCTGCTCTGTCTTCTGCTTCTGGTGCCGCTCAATACATCTCATGAATATTCACCCATTGGCTGGGAGCAGCATGCAGAACAGGGACACTGGTAATGCCTATCTTGTCTGTCTGTCTATCTATCTATCTATCTATCTATCTATCTATCTATCTATCTATCTATCTATCTATCTATCCCAAAAAAGAGGGGAGCAGCCTTTTGACGTTCAGACTCAGCCATTACACAGTACATAGCAGGGACACCTATATAAGGTTATCTTAGCACAGGAGATGTGGTATGATCAGACCATGTCCCTGTACTGTCAGACACATCCATTACACCAGGGGTGGGGAACTCCAGTCCTCGAGGGCCGCAATCAGTGCAGGTTTTCAGGATTTCCTTAGTATTGCACAGGTGATAACATTATCACTTGCACTGGTGATGATTCCAATCCCTGTGCAATACTAAGGAAATCCTGAAAACCTGCACTGTGTGCGGCCCTCGAGGACTGGAGTTCCCCACCCCTGCATTACACAGTACAAAGCAGGGACACGTATATAAGATTATCTCAACACAGGAGATGTGGTATGATCAGACCATGTTCCTGTATGGTCAGACATATCCATTACACAGTATATAGCAGGGACACATATATAAGATTATCTCAGCACAGGAACATTTTTGCTGTCAAGTATTAATTCACAAGCAGAATATATTGGATAAAACATTTCGGCCTATTTTGGCTTTTTTTCAAGTATTATCCGTGTTTACAATGTGTGATAGAAATGACAGCAGGATTATCCACGTGTCCCTGCCGAGAAGTGTGGCAATTGTGGGCAGGAAAAGTAGTGGAGCCAACATAAACATAAGCCATTTACTGTAAAGTGCGCTGTTGTATCTGCACGTGTAACTCTTGGAGGCTCCGGCATGTAGAGCTATGTTGCCTTGTGAGGAGTCTTCTCTGATTACAGATCTTCTCTGTTTCTTTTTTTTCTTCATCTTGTGCAGATTCCATGATGACTTTTCACATTCACAGCTCGTCTCTGCAGACTTCCATCTTTTCGGGTCTTCTGCTGCACATCCCTAATATGGTGCCCTTAAATAATAAAAATATCTGCCCTAATCTGGGCCCCTGAATATATAACACTGGGGAACAATTTGAAAAAATTTTCTGTTGAGTTAGGTTTTTGAGCTGATTTATACTAAAATTGTCGTGCTGATTCCAAAAATGTAGTCAGTTTTTTTCTAGCACGTCAAGTTTTTCCTCCACAACTCACCTGCCAAGGAAGCACAATTGCACGGATATCTGTAATAAGACTTGTTATCTGATTACAATTCAACTCATATATCCTGTGTAAAAAACATGATAGCATTAAAAAACATATTTGTCATGCCTATTTCTTATATATTTCATTTTTGTTCATATTTGTACTATTTAAAAAAAACAAAACACTTTTTAGGTACAGTAGTTTACATATTTTTGAGAAGACAAAAATCCTATAGTTCAAAAACTTGGCGTGATAGAGAAAAACTGAGATCATTTCTGGATTCAGCATCCAAAAATTAATTAAGAACAGTTGTCTGACCTAACTCCTAAAAAATTGTGTTCCCCAGTGTAATTGGTCCTCACTGTGCTCCCTGCATAAAATCTTAGCCACTCACTGTATCTCTTATGGTACATGCGTCCCCACACTCTCATCTCCTTTCCATACTGGGCCTCCTCTTTACACTGTCCTCTCACACTGTGTCCCCACTACATTGCCCAATCTCTATGTTGTGGCCGCTCATCATAGTCCCCCCTTCTTTCCATGCTGTCCTTTCCTGGCTATGCCCTCACAATATCCCTCTCTATAATCCCCCACACATTACCCAGTGCCCCTCTTCAATGCCCCCTCACAACTGTCTCCCTCCATACTGTCCCCTTACACTATTCCCCTCAATAGTCTGCTCACACCCTCCTCATGCCTAACACATTCCCCACCATTCACCATACTCTCTTCACATATTTACTACCTTACTCTCCATACTGACTTTTCACACATTCAATACAATCAGATGACCCGATCATGCTGCTGATGTCACACTGACCCAGAAGTGATGGCAGTCAAGACTTCAGTTGTACCCGCACCTGATAGACTCAAGTAGAATTGATTGATGGGAGCTGTCCTGTTTCTTCTTTCTTGAGCTGGCTGTCAGCTTGTCAGTCGGCTCAGAGAACATCCAGCTGCCATTACGAGGGCTGGCAAAATGCAGCTGCCGGGTAGACACCTTGGACTGCAGCCCGACAGCCCCCTGATAGCCCTCCTGACTTAGGCCCCTTTCACATCTACGTTTCTGTCCGGATCTGGCATCTGCTGTCCAATGGCCGCACTTGCGGTACACTTGCAGCACACTTGCAGCAGGCCCAATGCATTCTCTATGGGGCTTGCTGCAAGTGCAGCAAGTGTGGTAAGTGCGGTATTGCCGCGATTCGGCAGTTGCGGCTGTGAAAAAAAACTGCAGCGGATCTCAGCAATACCGCACTTGTTGCAAATCCCATATAGAATGCATGGGGCTGGCTGCAAGTGTACCGCAAGTGCTGCAGTTAGGTGGCAGATGTGGTTTTCTGTCAGGATCTGCCGGATCCGGACAGAAACGCAGATGTGAAAGGGGTCTGATGGTGGGTTTACACGTCGCGGTAACTCCAACCAAAAGTCACATGGTTCATGCGTTGGCCTCGATATCGTTTGTGCGTTGTATAGTATAAATGACCAATACGATGCACGAATGATGCCAAAACGATATCAGGGATCGAATGAGCGTGCTCTCCAACGGCCCGATATTGGATTGACGTTGTGGCCGGATCGGGCTGTGTAAAAGCCCAACTACGATGTGCAGTACAACGTCCCCTATTCTCTCCCATGTTAAATGGTCGTTCCTGGGTCGGCCGTACAAGGGGGGGCGTAGACATCGTAGAGACGTTGTATGCCGATATCGCGCCGTGTAAATTTCCGATGCGATCTTGGAAATCTGGGCAGAAAAAGCGCTCTCCCGCGCCGTCGGATCGAATATTGGACCGACGTCGGAGCGTGTAAAGTGGCCATTAGAGTACGCTACTATTAATGCAATATACTTATGGAAGAATGAACAAGTTGGGTTAGTCACGAAGTTGCTAAGCTAAGAATCACACAATATTTGTGGGCTAATTCGCATAAACCCTACTGCGGTCTGCTGCCCACCACTTCTAAGAAAAGATTCTACTGAATCTCAGCCTTAGTTCTTCAGAAGAGACAATATCAGGAAATTACAAAGGGGAAACTGTTTCCCGTGACTATTCTGCTTGGTATCATCATGACAAGCTGTGTCTGAATATGTGATTGAAGTTACTGTTTTACAATCAAGCCCATGATATGCAGTTATGTCGTGAAATATTACCACATTTATTGTTTCTGTTACTGTATAGTATCTTTCCAAATTGGCATGTTTTCATAAAATCACCTGCAGTATTCCTGCCCAGGATTGAGCATGCTGTGGATTTCATATTCACAGCCGGATTGCATTTCCTTTTTTTTTCTTTAATCAAGTATCTTTTATTAACCACAATAACAGACATGACCATATACAGTACGGGAAATCCACATTTTCCAATATTAACCCATCAAAGATAATAAAACACCCCCCCCCCCCACACACAACCCACCGCATCAACTCAAGAATATGCGGAACCAGGTTAATCAAAACACAATCGTATCCATATATATATACATGACTGTCCTCTCATTCCTTTGGAATTACAATCCTAATACCCTGTCTCTTAGTAGCTCAAAAGACGCCAGCCCTGGGTAGTCAAGCCAGCCCCCCAAATGTTTTCGAATTGACTCAGTTTACCCCGTTTAGTGTAAATGTTGCGCTCCATTAAAATAATATAGTTGACTTTATGTATAAATTCTTTTCTAACTCTAGGCTCCTCATCAAGCCAATGCAGAGTGATTATCTTTCGTGCAATATATAGCATTCTCGCTATCGCTAACTTTCCCAAGTCATCTGTCAGCACATCACCTACATTCCCTAGGATGCATGTTAGCGGATCACGGGTCACATTCCCTTCCATCACCCCCTGTATGAGGTTCAAAACCGTAATCCAAAATGCTTGTAATCGAGGGCACAACCAAAGCATATAGATAATGTCAGCCTCCTCCATCCAGCACCAAGGACAGCCAGAGTCGCCCCTTAATCCAGCTCTGTACATCCACACTGGTGTCCGATACACTCTATGCACAGTAAACAATTGCGACATTCTACCGGACTCACTCATGGAGATCTTGGGAATATACTGCAGAATATCTTCCCATTGTGAATCTGCTATAAGTCCTAGATCTTCAGACCATTTCAACTTCGCCGTCAATGGATGTCTTTCCAGAAGAGTCTCTAACAGGCCTCGGTACAGCAAAAGAGATAAGCCCTCTAGTGCCCCATTGTGACCCAAGTACAAATATCATACTATCTGCTTGAACCTGTACCTGCGACCTTTTGGCCCATTGAAGGAACGCACGTCGCAACTCCTTCCCCAGCTCGTCAAACTATTTAAACGCTTCACTGTTCAGCAGCAGCGACACGTACCATATTCCAATCATCCTCCACTGACCAAAATTCCACAGATGGAGCAGTTTAGTCAACCTGGGATCGTACCATATAGAAGTATATCTAGTGAGGCCTTCCACCCGCCTCCATTGTTTAATTTTTTCCCCACACTTTCCAGTTCATGACTATGCTGGGGAATTTCTGAGCTTGCAGCCTGAATTTACCTGCCTCTATACTAGCCAGCAAAGGACCATTTCCCACTATGTACTTAAGGATCCTACCCACAGAACTGTCAAAAGTTGGGTCTCCCCACCCCGCCAAATGTTGTCCCTGAGAAGCTATATAGTAGACCCATGGGTTAGGGACCGCCAACCCCCCATCATCCTTGGCCCGCTATAAATATTCTAACTTAATGCGTGCTTGCTTTCTGTTCCAGATCAGGTCTCTGAAAATGGCATTAATTCTGTAAAATTTGTTTTGAGGGAACCTCTCTGGAGCATTGTGTAAGACATAGAGGAGCTGGGGCATAAAAATCATTTTAAGTAAGTTCGCCCGTCCCGCCAGCTACAGGTGTAACCTACCCCAAGCTGCAATCTTCTGCCTAAATTTATCTAACAAGGGGTTCAGGTTACGTTTTTTTTTTTTAGTAAATATGTTTTTATTGAACAAGTAAATAAATTAACAACACAGTCAGTATTCATCTTTCGTAATAATTGTACAATGGTATATTTAGCACATAACACTTTTTCCATTATGATAAAGTACGTAGATTTATCTACGCTTTAGAGTTTTGTCTTTACAACGAGACAAATGTTATAGGAAAGTACGAGAGATGCAAAGTTTAGATAGGTATTTACAGATATCCCATAAGAATCGAGGATTTTAACAAGCAGTCATGTTAATCGTATTTATCTTAAAAAACCTTTAGTAGGTCATTTCTGACCTTCATTCAAACCTTTAGCCTTTAGCCGTCCAGGGGGATGGGGAAAGGGGGGAATAAAAAAAAGAAAAGAGAGAAAGAGTAAAGAAATCAGAACCCAGTAACATGGCAACTGAGAACTAGAGAGTGGAATTTATAAGGTCTGACATGAACAATTAAAGGGGTAACGCCTTTCTCAATTTAGGAAAATAGCTCATTATAATTAGTGGCATCTTTGAATAAAATCCACTTGGACCAAGTGATAGTAAAGGCATTCATTGTCCGTAGAAGCCCAGCTGAGATCTCTTCCATTCTATGAATGGACTTCAACTCTGAGTAACATTCCAATATAGTAGGTGGATTCTGGTCCTTCCAGTGGCGAGGAATCACCGCTCTAGCTGCAGAAAGGCAGAATCTTAGAATCTCTCTCTTTTGGGCCCTCACTGAACCAGGCAGCACCGAGAGCAAGGCCATCTCTGAATTCCCCTCTACATGTTTTCCTGTTGCCAGCTTGTGGTTTCGGAACACCTTAGGTTAAGTTTTTCATACTTGGCTACATTAGCTGATACCTGTATTCCAAGATAACAAAATTCCTGAACTACACGTAATGGGACCAATAAATCCTGGCCCTCAACCGTCACCCGGTCCAGCGGGAGCAACATTGATTTGACCCGATTGATGGAGATCCCTGACACAGCACCATAAGCATCCAGCACTCTCATTACTGCTCTCAGTGAACTGTCGTATCTCCCAAGAACAGGAGTGTATCATCCGCATAAAGTGCCACCTTCTCCTCATGCTTCCCATACCGAAATCCCACGATGTTCTGGTCCCGTCTTATGACCGCTGCCAATGGTTCAATAGCAATGGCGAACAATAGGGGACAACGGGCACCCCTGTCTCATTCCCCAGAAGAGGGGGAAATCTTCAGACAACCGCCCGTTAACCCGCAGTCTAGCTCTGGGGGCAGTGTACAACAGCCGAACCCAACCAATACATTTCTCCCCGAATCCCATACATCTCATTGTGGCCCATAGGTGTCTCCAATCCACACTGTTAAAAGCTTTGGCAGCGTCCAGTGACAGGATAACCCTGCACCCAACATTGTTTATTAACATGCAAGCCAGATCGGACAATCTGCACAAATTAGTAGCTGTGGACTTGTTGGGCATAAAACCTGCTTGGTCAGGACGTATAATGGATATAATAACTACCAAGCCTGTTCGCCAATATTTTAGCCAGAAGCTTAATGTCCACTGTCAGTAGGGGGATTGGGCGGTACGAGGCCGATGCAGTGAGATCCCTGCCTTTTTTTGGGCAGTACTACAATAATTGCCTCCTGCATGGACCGTGGCAACTCCCCCCTCTCCAATCCCGCATTGTACACTTCCAACAGAGTTGGCTATAGAGGTCCCTGAAACCACTTGTACAATTCCCCTGGTAATCCATCTACTCCTGGGGCTTTTTCATTAGCCATAGATGCCAGGGCAGTCTCCAGCTCCTCCATGTCAAACGGCTCGTCTAACCATGCCTGAGATTCAGTGGATAACCATGGAAGCTTGGCTCTATCCAGGAGATCGGCAATCTCCCCTTCCCCTGGATCAACCTGTGATCTGTACAGTTTTGTATAAAAGTCTATCAGGACCCCCAGTGTGTCCTTAGTGGAAGTCCAGTCTCTCCCATCAGCAACCTGCAGTCTTAGTATATATAGGAAGCGGCCACTACCGCCAGGAGATGGCCAGCTCTTTCCCCTTCCTCATAGAACTTTTTTTTTTTTAATCAGGTATATTTTATTAATGTAAAAGCACAAATAACAAAATTATTCATCCAAAACATATACATTTTCTATATATATATCAGGTCCCGGCCCCGAACTCACCCCCCCCGGCCCCCTCCCTCCCTTCCTTTTTTGAATCAGAAAAATATTATTCATATGTAAGGAAATTAATAACATACAACTGTAAAACCACAATTGTCCATTTTTGATAAGAAATCCCCTTTCCTCACCACCCACCCCCCTTTACAGACAGCAACATTTCTTATTTCTGAGCAATATATGCAAGATATGATCAAGATATGATCAATAATTGCCCTAAACATCTGATGACCCTATACACATCATTAGTCATGTCTCTGCCGGATCTTCCTTTCCAATCTCAGCCCTCACACCTTCCATGCTGCCCACAAGTTATCACATAATTTAGCATTTTTACGTTTATGGTAGATTTTTTCCTCTATCCGCACCACATAGTCTACTTGACGTATATATTCCTGTTTAGTAGGAGGCTCCATTCGCACCCAATATCTAGCTATGACTTTTCTATTGGCATACAAGAGTCTGGCAACTGCTAGTTTCGCGATATCAGTGCCCACCACCTCCTCCACATATCCCAACAGGCAGACCACCGGGTCTCTAGGGATTACACAATGATAGCGATTCCCAATGAGGGCAGCCACCTCAGACCAGAAACCCAAAATATGCGGACACCCCCACATGACGTGTAGGATACCAGCGGCTTCAGCTCCGCATCTCGTACATTCCGAGGTCTCCTGCACCCCTATTTTATACAAAAATTCAGGCGATCTGTATGCCCTATGTACAAGAAATAGTTGGGACATTCTAGCAGGTTCATTTAAAGATAATTTGGGAATATACTCGAAGATGGACTCCCATTTGTCATCCTCTATATTACCAACGTCTGCCTCCCATCTTTCCTTCGCCGCAACAGGGTATTTCAGCAAAAAGGTGTGAAGCAGAGCGGCATAAATCTCAGATATAACCCCTTTAGTACGCCCCTCTTTGCAGATGTAGTTGTGGATATTATTTTTCTGGATAACCATGGTCCCCTTTTTCCTCTGTTGAAGGAATGCGTGTTGAACCTGCATATACTGGTAACCGTGTTTGTCTGACAAGTGAAATTCCTCCTTCAGCATTGCTAAGGGTTTGAGCGCTTGATCATTCATCAGTTGATAGACAAACTGCACTCCCTTTGTCTCCCAGTCTTTTAGGTCACCCATTTTACAGAATTCGCTTAGATGTTCATTATTCCATATCGGAGTGTACATTGTCAGACCCGTCAATCCTCTAACCTTCTTCACTCTCATTCACACATTATAAACTAATTCACATGTCGGGTATTTTTTACCCATCCGTCTAAACAGCCCTGACTCTAAACCCGTTACTAAAGGGCGTGTTTTCTGATCATCATAATGGGAGACCCAGACAATGGGGTTTAGGCAGTCTGCCCTCCGGAGGCCACACTAGGTACTACAAGTTTTTTGTAGTCTCCGCCCCTCCGCCTATAAACCCCCACTGCAGGAGCAGATCCCCAGTCTTACTTCAGTGTGCTCGGAGATCACACCTCTGACTTGCACATCACAGAAGATTTTCTTAGGGATTTCGTGATGCAGCATGAAGAAAAGTGGGTCCCTGGGGATCCCCGGCATACTCCCTGTCCACCTTTGGGTGCATACAGGTCGAGGTACCTGGGTCCGTGGCCCTCGGGCTTGGACACGGACTTTACTGTCTGGCCTGGTACTATGCCGTGCTCCCTCACTACTCACTTCTGAAGTGCTCTGGTGAGGTGGGAGCCCTGGAGCCTTGCACAGCTCCGCTCCGGTCTGCGGCCTATCCATGGAAGCTTAACATGCGGACCGGAGCCTGGACCCCCCGTCCGCTGCCCGCTGGACCGGTACCGGACGTGGACCCATTGGTTACAGGTACTCTGTATCTCCTTATGTGGGCCTGGGGGGACATGGTGTCTGTCGCTGGATGGGACCATGACTTTAGAACCTCTGTTTTTTCCTTCGGGACATGCGGTTCTGGGGGGGGGGCCCTGGGTGAGGGGCACCCCTTATTGTCATCCCAATTGCGGGTGTTTGCATGACAGTGTATGTGTGACGGCCGCCATTTCAGAAGTGTTCTGGCGCCTTTTTTCTCACTGTGTGCGGAACCTGAGGGAGAGGAGAGCACGTCCCCCTCTGGGCGGTGACGTCACGCTCCTCCCGGCCTATGTGTGCACTGTCTCCCCGGGCTTCTGCTTAGCCGCGCCCACTCATTAGTGACGCGTCGGCCATTTTCTCCTCATTCCTGCACAGGAATTTGAAGCGTACACATCGCGCTCCAGGGAGAAGCTGCAGTTTGCCCGCGGGGGTCACACACGTGCCACTCAGAGCCACCGCTTTCCTGGTCGGTATTCCGCCGGGTATCCGGTGTTAAACCCTTACTGCCCCTTGCGGTCCCAGTATGGCTACAGCTGGGAAGAAGGCTGCCGCCACGAGGTCCAAGGCCTGCAAACAGTGCATGGGACATGTGGCTGAGGATGGCCTCTGCGCAGCTTGCGGTCTCACTGGGCCTAGCCCCAGTGTTTCTGGCTCAGACGCTGCAGCACCACTGCTCTCCCCTGAGGTTCAGGTGGAGGCAGGGCCATGGGATGTACAGAGGTCCTTTAATGACACTGTAGTGTCCAGAATGTCTTCCATGTCACAATCATTGGAGGCTATACTGAGGAGGCTGTCTGATTCAGCCCCCCATACAGGGTCCCTAGGGGTTGACCCCAGGCAGGGAGAGAGATCTCATAAGAGACCCCGCTGGGAGGATACCCCCGAGGATGGTGAACATCATTCCTCTGATGAGGAACATCCATCTGATAGTAATGATGAGGGTGGAGACCCTGGCCCTGAGCCCCGGCCCCACAAAGCTCCTTCAGAGGGTCCAGGGGACGGTGTGGAGGATTTGGTTTCCTCCATTAACGAGACCCTGGGGCTCGTCCCCCCGGCTGCGGTGGTGGATAGACCGCAGAAGGAATCTTTCCAGTGGCTGCCACCCTTGGGTCAGTCACGTGGTCTGTTCACTGACCATTCCAATTTTTGGAGAGTGGTCAGGACGCCCAGGGAGCATCCTGAGAGACGTTTCGTTAGGAAGACTAAGGATTCACGTTATCCTTTTCCTAAGGAGGTTCTGGATGAATGGTCGCGCTCCCCTAGGGTGGATGCTTCCTTGACCAGAGTTGCCGCTCATTCTCTTTTTTCGGCAGAGGATAGTTCCTCTCTGAAGGATCCTATTGACAAGCAATGCAAGTCATATGCTAAGTCTATATATGAGGCTGTGGGTTCTTCTTTTGCCCCAAACTTTTCTATGGTTTGGACGTTGCAGGCCATTACTGCATGTCTGGAGGGGATCACCGATATCCCGGGGTCTGACCCGGAGGTGACAGCTCTTGCCAACAAGGCTAAGGCCTATGCTGAATACGCCAGATCGGCTGCCTTTGAAACAGCTAATCGGAATGCCGTGGCCTCTG
The DNA here is from genome assembly GCA_033576535.1 of Allobates femoralis. Lineage (NCBI taxonomy): Eukaryota > Metazoa > Chordata > Amphibia > Anura > Aromobatidae > Allobates > Allobates femoralis. The sequence goes on along the minus strand of JARQOC010000006.1, from coordinate 350,515,599 downwards.
CTATTGCCGTGGTTTTGCGCAGATTACTGTGGATGCGTCTCTGGGACTCGGATAAGGTGTCAAAGAGGATTTTGCAAGTCATGCCCTTTTCGGGCGATAGGCTTTTTGGGGACGAGCTGGATAAGCGAATTAAGGAGTTTACTGAGAAGAAGATCCCTCAGAACAGACCCAAGCCGCAGGGGTCTCAAAAATGGAATCCCAGACAGCGGTCCTTTCGTCCCAGCTCGCACTCTTTTACCTCGTCCGCGCGTTCGGACAAAGGAGGTAAAACCTCTGGTCACTGGCGTAACAAGAATCGCCAGAAGAAGCCAGCGGGGGCCGCAGCAGCTGCCGCCCCCAAGGCGCCCTCTGCATGACTCGCTCCCGACTCCTGCCACCCCACCGGTTGGAGGTCGCCTGGCCCTGTTTCAGGACGTATGGCTTCTTCACGTTCAAGACCGGTGGGTGAGAGACATTGTCTCTCGGGGCTACAGGATCGAGCTGAAGTCCTTTCCTCCAAACCGTTTCTTTCTTTCCTCTCCGTCACCGGAGAAAGCTCAGGCCTTTCACCAAGTTCTGATTGGTCTTCAAAGGGACGGAGTTGTGATCCCAGTTCCATCTGGGGAACGTTTCAGAGGGTTTTATTCAAACCTCTTCATTGTACCGAAGAAGGACGGTTCGTTTCGCCCAGTGCTGGATCTGAAATTGTTCAACCAACATGTGCAAGTGCGAAAGTTTCGCATGGAATCCCTGCGCTCAGTGATAGCAGCCATGTCTCAGGGAGACTTCCTGGCATCCATAGACATCAAGGATGCCTACCTGCATGTGCCCATTGCACCAGCACATCAACGCTGGCTCAGGTTTGCAGTGGGGGAAGAACACTTCCAGTTTGTGGCGTTGCCGTTCGGTCTGGCCTCGGCCCCGCGGGTCTTCACGAAGGTGATGACGGCCATGGTGGCAACCCTGCATGCACAGGGTCATGCCGTGATACCTTACCTGGACGATCTGCTGATCAAGGCCCCGTCGAAGGAGCTGTGTCAGGGGAGCCTGGACGCGACCCTCAGGACTCTGGAACAGTTTGGGTGGATCCTGAATCTCCCAAAATCCGCACTAGTGCCAACCCAGTCTTTGACTTATCTGGGCATGGATTTTCATACAGCCCCGGCACTGGTGTTGCTACCCCAGAAGAAGCAGACCTCCATCCAGTCGGGTGTCCGAGCCCTTCTTCATTCCCCACGATCATCCCTGAGGGGATTAATGAAGCTAGTGGGGCACATGGTGGCGGCAATGGAAGCAGTGCCTTTTGCGCAATTTCATCTCCGCCCTTTGCAGCTGGAGATTCTCCACAAGTGGAACAAGAGGACATCATCTCTGGACAGAGTGGTGTCACTCTCTCACCAGACGAAGGAATCTCTTCATTGGTGGCTTCAGCCCCGTCACTTGGCATGTGGACGGTCTTTCCTGCAACCTTCGTGGTTGGTGGTGACCACGGATGCCAGCCTGACAGGCTGGGGTGCGGTGTTCTTGCACCACAGAGCTCAGGGTCTCTGGACGGTGTCAGAGTCCTCCCTACAAATCAATGTCCTGGAAATCAGAGCGATTTACCTGGCACTTCTGGCTTTCCACCGTTTTCTGGCAGGGAAGCACATAAGAATTCAAACGGACAACGCGACGGCCGTCGCGTACGTCAACCATCAGGGCGGGACTCGAAGTGCCCAGGCCCTTGCCGAAGTCCACCGCGTTCTGTCATGGGTGGAGGACAACGATTCGTTGATCTCAGCGGTCCACATCCCAGGAGTGGACAATTGGGAGGCCGACTACTTAAGCCGGCAAGGCATGGACGCCGGAGAGTGGTCTCTACACCCGGACGTCTTCCAGTCCATCTGTCGACGATGGGGAACTCCAGATGTGGATCTGATGGCCTCTCGGCTCAATCACCAAGTTCCGCAGTTCATAGCGCGGTCGTGGGATCCTCGGGCTCTGGGAGCAGACGCACTGGTCCAGGATTGGTCCAGGTTCCATCTTCCGTATGTGCTCCCGCCGTTGGCATTGATTCCCAGGGTCCTGCGCAAGATCAGGACGGAATGTCGCAGAGCCATTCTAGTGGCGCCGGATTGGCCCAGGAGGTCTTGGTATCCGGACCTGTGGCAGCTCGCAGACGGGGAGCCGTGGAGACTGCCAGAAAGACCGGATCTCCTGTCTCAGGGTCCGTTCTTCCATCTCAATTCCGCGGCCCTCAAGTTGACTGTGTGGCCCTTGAGTCCTGGCTCTTGACTTCCAGAGGATCTTCTTCCTCGGTTGTTTCCACTTTGACTCGGGCCAGACGGCCTGCCTCGTTGAAGATCTATCACAGGACTTGGAAAATTTTCTTTTCCTGGTGCGCTTCCGTTGGGAAGAAGGCTTGGCCGTTCCGTCTCCCAACGTTGCTTTCCTTCCTTCAATCAGGAATGGAGATGGGACTGTCTCTCAGTACTCTGAAGGGACAAGTGTCGGCACTGTCGGTGCTGTTTGACAAGCGTTTGGCTAAGATACCAACGGTCCGTACGTTTCTGCAAGGAGTTAGCCGGGTGGTTCCGCCGTACAAACGTCCTCTCGATCCTTGGGACCTCAATGTGGTCCTGGCGGCTTTGCAGAAGCCTCCTTTTGAGCCTTTGAGGGATATTTCTCTAGTTCGCCTTTCCCAGAAAGTGGTTTTTCTGGTGGCCATTACGTCGCTCAGGAGGATCTCGGAACTGGCAGCGCTCTCGTGCAAGTCCCCATTCCTGGTGGTTCATCAGGATAAGGTGGTGTTGCGCACGAGGCCCGAATTCTTGCCTAAGGTGGTGTCACCTTTCCATATTAATCAGGAGATTGTTCTCCCTTCTTTTTGCCCTAAACCGATTCACCGGTGTGAGAAAGAGTTGCACACTCTGGACCTGGTGAGGGCTATCAGGATTTATGTGTCTTGTACTGCATCGGTACGCACCTCGGACTCTCTGTTTGTCCTTACGGCTGGTCGCTGTAAGGGTTCCCCGGCCTCCAAATCTACTTTGGCTCGGTGGATCAAAGCTCCTATTCAGGAAGCTTACCGTTCTTCTGGTATGCCTCTCCCGGTGGGATTGAAGGCTCACTCTACCAGGGCCGTTGTGCCTCTTGGGCTCTGCGGCACAGGGCTTCGGCTCAACAAGTTTGTCAGGCAGCCACTTGGTCTAGCCTCCATACGTTTACCAAACATTACATGGTACATGCCCATGCCTCTGCGGATGCGAGTTTGGGCAGGCGGGTCCTACAGGCGGCGGTGGCTCACCTTTTGAGGTGCCCCGCACATCAAACGTCTCAAAGGAACTCTTTTCCCGCCCTGGGGTGTTGCTTTAGGACATCCCCATTGTCTGGGTCTCCCATTATGATGATCAGAAAAAAGAGAATTTTGTTTACTTACCGTAAATTCTTTTTTCTTGAATCATTAATGGGAGACCCAGCACCCACCCAGTTGTCCCGTTGGACGTTTTGTTGTGTTTTTGAACCTGTTGGCTCAGGCTTCTTTGGCTTGCATTGTTCGCGGCCATGCCTAGAGTTGTGGTGTGGGTTGCCTCCTCGCAGCTTATGAACTAAACTGGGGATCTGCTCCTGCAGTGGGGGTTTATAGGCGGAGACTACAAAAAACTTGTAGTACCTAGTGTGGCCTCCGGAGGGCAGACTGCCTAAACCCCATTGTCTGGGTCTCCCATTAATGATTCAAGAAAAAAGAATTTACGGTAAGTAAACAAAATTCTCTTTTTAAGATGCCGCTCCAATACTTCCCTTTATTGCCCTTTGTTCCCACCCTCTAATATGTTGGGACTGTGCCGCCAAAAAATATATCCATGAATTTGGTAATGCCAAACCTCCCTCCTCCTTTGGCCTTTGAAGAGTCTCCAGTTTGATCCTTGGCTGTCTCCTGCCCCACACCAAATCTCTAAATATAATATTGACACGTTGGAATATTGGCTGAGGAATCCACACCGGGGAATTATGTAGAGCATGTAACCATTTGGGCATGAGCACCATTTTAAGTAAGTTGATACGTCCCACCACCGAGAGGCGCATTTTACTCCACGTAGACGCTTTATCCTTTAATTTCCCAAGTATCGGGTTTATGTTCAATTGCAGGTAGTCCCTCACTGGTAGTGCTATGTTGATACCAAGATATTTGAATTCCTTTACTAGTTTGAATTGCGTACATTCTACCTGCTCTACATCTGAACCATCTAGGGCATCTACTCCCAGGATGTGAGATTTGTCCCAGTTAATTTGCAACCCAGACAGCAAACCAAATCTATTAATTATATCTATCGCACCCTGCAATGAATCCTGAGGGTCTTGTAAAAACAAGAGAATATCATCAGTGTATAACGCCACCTTTTCTTCCACCACACCATATCGGAATCCCTTCACCGCCCCCGACCGCCTCAGCACAGCAGCTAACGGCTCTATGGCCATGGCGAACAGCAGAGGAGAAAGGGGGCAACCCTGCCCCGTTCCCCTGTACATATTGAATATATCTGAACGTTTCCCATTAACTCTCAGTCTAGCCACGGGGTGTTTGTATAATAATCTCAGCCATGCCATAAAGACCGGACCTATTCCCATCAATTGGAGAACTCGCCAGAGATAGTTACACTCCACACTATCAAAGGCTTTCCGTGTGTCCAAAGAGACCACCACCCTGTGTCCAGTATTATCGGCAGTCATCTGCATATTAAGAAACAGACGTCTCAGGTTAATGGCCGTTGACCTATTCGGCATAAAACCAGACTGATCCGGATGGATCACACCAGACACCACCCAGCTCAGCCGGGTAGACAACACTTTAGCTAGTGTTTTTACATCTCCCGGAAGTAGTGAAATGGGTCTATACGAATCTGGTCGTGTCCGGTCCTTTTCTGCCTTTGGCAGAACCACCACATTAGCTTCTCGCATTGATGCTGGCAACTCTTCCCGTTTCCAGAGCCGCTGAAAACACGTCTTTCAATTTTGGCAGTAGTATCTCTCTAAGGTGTTTATAAAACTCCGTTGGGAACCCATCCACCCCCGGGGCTTTGTTATTTGCCATTGACGACATGGCCTCTTCCATTTCCTCTACTGTCAGGGGACCCTCCAAACTATTATTGGGTTTCCTGTAAAAATTGATCTATATCCCGATCAGCAATCCTTACTTTGGAAGCATACAAGTCTTCATAAAAGTCCCTGAATACCTCCAATATTTCCCACGTTTCAGTGACTAGGGTGTCATTTTGGTCCAGGAGACCATATACATGTCCCGGTTCTCTCTGCGCTGCTGCTATAATAGACAGCAGGTGACCAACTTTTTCACCCTCTTCATAAAAGGCAAGTTTTTGAAAATCCCTCTTCTTTTCCCTGTTTGCCAGAAATATCTTATCCACTCCCAATTGAGCTGTCTTCATGTTCTGCTGCGCCTCTACGGTGGGGTTAAGCACCAACTCCTCCTCTGCCTTCCTTAGTGCATCCAATGCTTCCCTCTCCTCCGCTTTTACTTTGACTTTTACATCTAGAAATGTCTCTGATCAGTAAGCCTCTAGTGAATGCCTTCATTGTGTCCCATACAGTTCCTACAGCCGCACTTCCCGTGTTGTTCTGAAAGAATTCCTCAATTTCTCCCGCTATCTTCTGCATATCTACAGTTTCCAGCCACCATGGGTGTACCTTCCATCCCTTCCGCCCACAGTCCCCCCAAATACCCACTTTTAATTCAACCAATAACGGGCTATGATCTGAAAGCATCCTAGGCAAATATTCTATATGAGTGACAGTCTGATTAATCAAGCTATCTCCCAGCGCCAAGTCAATTCTAGACATAGTACCGTGCGACGATGAATAGCACGAATATGTTTTCACACCCATATGACGAACTCTCCACAAGTCTATCATACCCACTTCCGATATATACTTAGCAAATGATGTCTCTCCCCCTCCTTCCGTCCTTCCCAGATGTTTACTAGTTTTGTCCCATTGTCCATGCATTATGTTGTTAACATCTCCTATTAACAAAGTAGGTATCCCGGTCCAATGCCTCTTAAGTTCTATGATCTCCTGTAACTTTGTTCTGGTAAATGGCGGCGGAAAATATACCGCTACTACACAGTACAATCTACCATAGAGTCTGCAGACTAGAAAAACATACTGTCCGTCTTTGTCTATCTTAATCTCTACCTCCTCAAAAGGAATTCCAGCATGTATCAGAATGGAAACCCCTCTCGCATACGTGGAATACGTGGAATGGTATGCTTTTTGAACCCATTTCCTTGCCAAGATTCCAATTTTGTCAGCAGTCAGGTGCGTTTCCATAAGACAGATGATGGAAGGTTTATGAGCTATTATATTTTGGAGTACAGCCGCCCTCCTTTTACGTTCCGCTAGTCCCCGTATATTCCAGCTCAATACTCTAATCATACCGGCCATTATTAATCAGAGTCATCATAATCATAAAAGACCGTATCTTACAATATCCCATTTGCCGTCTGTCCCCTCCCTTCCACCTCCCACCTCCCCCCATACTCCCCACCAAAATCCCTCCATACTCCTCCATCTCCTCCATTCCACCTCCAAAATAGTCGTTTTGTTCTCTCAACCCGAGAGTGGGTGAATGAAACCGGCCTGTACCGCCTGTTGGACACTCCCGCCCAAAAAATAAAAATTTGCTGTCTTCCCTGAGACCTCTCCCACCTTATGAAAAACTCAATATGATCAAATTTACTAACTGCATGCACCACCAATCGCCTTATCAGTCTATAAACATGTTTGAATCCTGCAACTAATAGTCAACTGTAATCAGAAAAATGAAGAAAAAATAAAATAAGGGGAAAAGAAAACTGAAAAAACAAAAAAGGAAGAGATTCCTCATTATCGCCTCTCCCCCTCTTCCCCTTCACGGAGAAGGGTGATTATATCGCACATTGTCAATCCCTCAGTCTGCTTCCTTCAGCTGTCCTTGTACTCCCTTACTCGTCTTGCATTTTTCTCAATCCAATCCATTGCCTCTTCTGGAGTTTGCAGAAAGTGTACCCTGCCCAATGCAACCAGTCTCCGTTTGGCTGGGTACAACATTGAATATGCAAGTCCCATGTCTCTCAATCTCTTCTTCACATCTCTGTAGCTCATTTGCATTTTTTGCACCGTGGGTGAATAGTCTGAATAAAACGATACATCCTGCCATCTATGGTCAAATCTTTCATCTTCCTCGCTGTATGTGGGATAGTATCTCTATCCCTGTAATTTAGGAGCCTTGCTAGTATGGCTCGGGGTGCTACTCCCGGAGGCTGGGGTCTCAGTGGGACTCGGTGGGCACGTTCCACCACAAACACCTTTGATAGTTTATCAGCTCCAAATTTGTTAAGCAGCCAAGTCTCAATGAATTCTGTAGGATTCGATCCCTCTGCCTTTTCTGGGACCCCTACTATTCTGACATTATTGCGACACGACCTGTTTTCCAGGTCATCATTTTTTGCAATGACTTCAGCTAGTTGTTTCTCTTGCCGTGTCTGAGTAGATTGTATAGTCAGTATAGTGTCCTCAGCAGTGCTCACTCTTTCCTCCACCTCCCCTGTACGGGTGTCAGCTTTTTGCATAGCAGCCTTCATGTTAGTGATTTCAGTATGCACTCCAGTGACCTGCTTTGTAAGATTTGTAAGTGCCTGCTTACAGTAGGACACAACAGTGAATACATCCTTCAGGGTAGGTTCCCCTATAGCAGATTCTGCAGAAGAGTCCTCTGTATCTTCCTGTGTCTCCTCTCTGGAGCCCTCATTCACACGGTCCTCCTCCCCCACTGTCTGCTCCAGCTCCTCCATGTCATGCTCTGCCCCAGCCTCCTGCTTTGAATTGTCAGCTCCGCACTCACCCCTTTCTTGTCTGGCAAACTGTACCAGGCGTGCAGCTGCTGACATTCTCCTGGAGCACGCTGCATTCTCTCTGGCCGCCTCTTCCTGGACCTCGGCACCATCTTGGCCCTTTACTCCTCGCCCCTGCCCAGGTTCTTTCTGCCTAGTGCGAGTCGTGGCTGTGTCCCTGCGCTCCAAAAACACGCTCCGGAGAGGGAGAAGAGCTTCCTGCAGGATCCGGTGTCGCAGTGGCTGGTCAGGGGTGTACCGGTTCTGTGCACACAGCTGCGATCGGCGGGAGAGCTCCGCTCACACGTCTGCTCACATGCCCGGCTAGGCCACGCCCCTCCTCATAGAACTTAATGGCTTGGAACATCCTTCTTTGTTCCGCCGTCTTCAAGGATAGTTTGGTAACATTAGTTTGAGCATGCTTAAGCCTCTCCTGAGCCTGTATGGCAGGGCGCATAATCAGAGCTGCCTCTGCTTCCTCAAGTTCCCGAAAAAGCAACCTATCCTTCTCTCTGGTTGTCACCTTGACCCGAGAGATCTCTTTAATACACAGGCCTCTGAGGAACGCTTTCATGGCTTCCCATACAGTACCAATTGCCGCCGACCCCTTATTGATCTGAAAGTATTCTTCTATTTTCCGCTCCATAGCTTTCCCTATATCTATAAGCTGCAGCCAGGAAGGATTCAGTTTCCATAGTGGCAGTGGCGGACCTTGCATCCCGGGGCCCTGGTGCAGCAGCAGATCATGGTTAGGAGCGGGGAAGGGGGGGGGGGTTGGTGTGCTATCGGACGGTCGGCAAAGGGGGGGGGGTTAGTTTCTTGTGGTGGGTGCTGCCAGGCAACGGCGGTGAGCGGGGCTGTGTGTGCGGCTTCTCCTACCTGCGTCATGCGAGCCGCGCTAGGAGCTGGGGCGGCAGAGGAGAGGAGGGACGGGCTCAGCCAGGGGAAGCTGGAAGCCCCCTTTCCTCTGCCACAGTGGCACTGGGTCATGGGGGTCGGCTGGGGGCCCCCTGCAGGCTTGAGGGGCCCCCTAGCCGCTCAAGCTGCACCACAGTAGGTCCACCCCTGCATAGTGGCCTGACCATAGGCAAGGACTCCTCAGTTCGGAACATCACATACAGTTAGGGCCAGAAATATTTGGACAGTGACACAAGTTTTGTTATTTTAGCTGTTTACAAAAACATGTTCAGAAATATAATTATATATATAATATGGGCTGAAAGTGCACACTCCCAGCTGCAATATGAGAGTTTCCACATCCAAATCGGAGAAAGAGTTTAGGAATCATAGCTCTGTAATGCATAGCCTCCTCTTTTTCAAGGGACCAAAAGTAATTGGACAATGGACTCTAAGGGCTGCAATTAACTCTGAAGGCGTCTCCCTCGTTAACCTGTAATCAATGAAGTAGTTAAAAGGTCAGGGGTGGATTCCAGGTGTGTGGTTTTGCATTTGGAAGCTGTTGCTGTGACCAGACAACATGCGGTCAAAGGAACTCTCAATTGAGGTGAAGCAGAACATCCTGAGGCTGAAAAAAAAAGTAAAAATCCATCAGAGAGATAGCAGACATGCTTGGAGTAGCAAAATCAACAGTTGGGTACATTCTGAGAAAAAAGGAATTGACTGGTGAGCTTGGGAACTCTAAAAGGCATGGGCGTCCACGGATGACAATAGTGGTGGATGATCGCCGCATACTTTATTTGGTGAAGAAGAACCCGTTCACAACATCAACTGTAGTCCAGAACACTCTCAGTGAAGTAGGTGTATCTGTCTCTAAGTCAACAGTAAAGAGAAGCCTCCATGACAGTAAATACAAAGGGTTCACATCTAGATGCAAACCATTCATCAATTCCAAAAATAGACAGGCCAGAGTTAAATTTGCTGAAAAACACCTCAAGAAGCCAGCTCAGTTCTGGAAAAGTATTCTATGGACAGATGAGATAAAGATCAACCTGTACCAGAATGATGGGAAGAAAAAAGTTTGGAGAAGAAAGGGAACGGCACATGATCCAAGGCACACCACATCCTCTGTAAAACATGGTGGAGGCAACGTGATGGCATGGGCATGCATGGCTTTCAATGGCACTGGGTCACTTGTGTTTATTGATGACATAACAGCAGACAAGAGTAGCCGGATGAATTCTGAAGTGTACCGGGATATACTTTCAGCCCAGATTCAGACAAATGCTGCAAAGTTGATTGGACGGCGCTTCATAGTACAGATGGACAATGGCCCCAAGCATACAGCCAAAGCAACCCAGGAGTTCATGAGTGCAAAAAAGTGGAACATTCTGCAATGGCCAAGTCAATCACCAGATCTTAACCCAATTGAGCATGCATTTCACTTGCTGAAATCCAGACTTAAGACGGAAAGACCCACAAACAAGCAAGACCTGAAGGCTGCGGCTGTAAAGGCCTGGCAAAGCATTAAGAAGGAGGAAACCCAGCGTTTGGTGATGTCCATGGGTTCCAGACTTAAGGCAGTGATTGCCTCCAAAAGATTCGCCACAAAATATTGAAAATAAAAATATTTTGTTTGGGTTATGTTTATTTGTCCAATTACTTTTGACCTCCTAAAATGTGGAGTGTTTGTAAAGAAATGTGTACAATTCCTACATTTTCTATCAGATATTTTTGTTCAACCCTTCAAATTAAACGTTACAATCTGCACTTGAATTCTGTTGTAGAGGTTTCATTTCAAATCCAATGTGGTGGCATGCAGAGCCCAACTCGCCAAAATTGTGTCACTGTCCAAATATTTCTGGCCCTAACTGTACATAGGGGAATGGTCTGACACTGTTCTAACCATATAGTCAACCTCCTCCAACCATCCCAACATTTGTGCATCCCCCAAGGCTAGATCAATCCGGGACAACGAAGAGGAGGACGTTGAAAAACAGGAAAATTGGCATGTGGTCGGGTACCTGACCCTCCACAAGTCAATCATAGCTGTCTCCCTTAGCAATGTGCCAAACGGAGTACAGTTGCCCGCTCTTCGCAGGTCCTCCCCTTTACATTTATCCCAATGTGCAACTGGAAAATTGTTGAAGTCACCCACTATCAAATACGGAACTCCCGGTAGGCCCGCAATCACTTCCACCACTTTGTGAAACACTATACTGCTGTACGGAGGGGGAATATACAGGGAGACAATAAGCATAATCCATCCATTCAATTTACACAGTAGGCAAACATACCGCCCCTCAGAGTCAGTGATCACCTGCAGTTTTTCAAATTGCATTCCGGAGCAGATCAGTATAGTAACCCCCCTGGAATAGGCGGAATACTTGGAATGGTAGCTGACCTGCATCCAGCGCTTGCACAGAACATGCGTCTTCTCTGGAAGCATATGAGTACCTTGCAGACAGATCACATTAGGTTTCTCCTGATGCAGAACCTGAAACACCGCCTGCTGCTTAGTGCCAGATACCAGACCCCTAACGTTCCACCTCACAATTTTAAGATTATAGGACATCATATAGCAAGTCAAATAACATTTCTGGATCCACAACCTTTAAAACCTTGTTCAAGTACATGACGCGTTCAAAACATTCTCTCCCCTCACCTTCCCCTTTCCCCCAAAAACAAAACCAAGAACATAGCAAAAACCAAAAACCCATCAACTTTGTACTCCTTTTCCCAACAAGAAAAAGTGGGCGTAAATTATCCGCTACCAGTCCCCTTCTCATAGAGTCCGCTCCCGCACACGTCCCTTAACAGAGACCAAACATGTCTTAAACAAACCCTGTCACGATTTCAGTAAAGGAATAGAAGGGAACAAATACCCCCCTATTAAAAGAAAATGGAAGAGAAAATTGCAAAATAGAGAAAGGGGGAAAGAAAAAAAAGGGGAAAGAGAAACAATTTTTAATGCTGAGTCCACGGTATAGAGAGACATCGGAGAGTTTAACAAAACAAGCCACCAGTACGCGTCCACGGTTATCAGTCCTTGGAACCTCTCGCCTTCTCCAATCGCAGCTGCTTCTCGTTGCACCAGATTGCATTTCCATTCAGAACATTTTTCGCCATTTGTGCATTGGGGGAAAAAAGGCGTAGAAGCCGGGCAGTTCTCAAGTGGTTGTTGAAAAATTGTTGGTAATGGTTGAAAGGTTTCCCTGGACTACTCAGTGACATTGTACCATCACAATGGCATACGTCATGGAATAGGATTTTTTAGACAGCAAGTCACTTCCTGAAGTTTAAAGGGACTCTGTCAGTCATTTTTTCAGTATGATACTAATTTTACCCTTGAATAGTGCCTGGGCAGACCTTTTAAAAACATGTAAAATAATTATTGTACCATTTGTATTTTCCTTACTATAAGCATTTTCAAACCCTGCAGGGAGCTGGTGCATTAGTCCTCTCCATTATGTTCAGAACCGAATAGTCAGGGTACTGTGTGTTATTTAAATATTGACACCAACCCAGGCTGGTGTTCTGCTCCTTGCCTCTGTGCTGGGAGGGAGGAGGTGTTTTGTCCTGCACTGTGTAAGAGATTTCTATTATAAGATTGTTGGTTTTCCTGCATACGTGTAATGTGTTTATCTGCTGAGCAAATGATCAAATGTTCTTATAATTACATAGAAATATCTCGGACTGCGCACACTACATGTGTCAGATACACACAATGACATAAAGATCTCATAGCTGCAGCTAAGATCACTCCTCCCCCCTCCCTTCTCTGTCTTCAGTGAATGAGTCACACAACATAGAGATCAGAGGAGGGCAGGACAGTGTAGTGATGCATGAATATTCATTCCTTGGGGAGTGGGCAGCAGAGAACTCACTGTGAGTGACAGATGGAATTAATATTTTATTTTGATTCAGAAGATAGGAAGGAAATATAAATAATA